>MJUU01018167.1:50290-83369 GCA_002080025.1 Modiolus philippinarum | reverse complement strand
GTATTATTTTTTGTCAGGGATATTTCCATTAACCAGATAACAGTAATAGAAGTCGGGTTGTTTGATGCATTGAAAAGTTTGGAAGAACTGTAAGTGTTACCTATACTAGAATTCAAAATTGATTTAAGGTACAATGTACCAACTTAGAGAGGCTAACCCCTAATGTTGCGTCATTCAAGGATTTCTTGGAACATATTTCAACTGATTACATTGGATTTTTGAAAACTTTCCTTTATTAATACCAGAACAATTTTTTTTCTTTAAGGTATAAAAGTAAGTGAGAACCGAACCGTCAGTCTGAAAAGAACAATCCAAGGACAATGGCAACGTCGGAAAAACAAGGAAACGAAGACATAACATGAGCATGGCACAGAAAAGAAAATGAAGACACGCACATATACAAAAAATAAAAACCATTGGTGAGATCAGGTGCACCGGTAGAGTAACAATCTCCTGCTTAATTTTGAAAATAGAAATGGTGCATTACATGATACTCCTACAAATTTTCCCCAAAATCTTTAAGGGTATAACCCTTTATGACTCTTTCCTCTGAACCAAAAAAAGAAACAGGAAAATCATTGTGACGACAGAATTCTGTGAACATTCTGTAAGACTGCATAATCCATCTATATCAAACATACATTTACAAGAGAAGGGAATATCGCACTGCAGCTGATACTGGCAAGTAATCGAGTGTAATCCGGTAGTCGTTATCTAAATATCTCTTTATCTTGCCCTAAAGCTCCTTATATATCATAGTAATATTTACAGAAACGTCGAAAATCAATTAGCAGGGACTCGTTCAGTTGTAGCTGAATATCCAATACGAAACAGGTAATTTAGGGTCGTTTAATTTATTGAAAGTCTTTGTTTTTGTTTACGTAGGTTGGTAAAGACTTGAAAAAATATTTGTTTAATTTGTATTGACAAAACACAATTTGTATTGACAGAACTTATATCAAGAATTTCAAGAAAGCTTGAGGGGTCTTAATTTGACCTAATGAATACATGCATGAAATGAAAAGTGGAGCTTGTGTAACTTCTTTACATCATGGGGCATGAAGAAACCCGAGACGTTCAGTAATTCGTTTCTCATTTATTCGTCCTAATTCGAAAGAATTCTGCACAGATTCATATAAGAAAACTCATAGATTCCGGATTGGTTTTTCAGTTATGGTACCTAAAAGGTCAGAAAACTTTTAAAACATTTATTTTAGCAGCGTCATGACATCCAAAATACGGTTTTAGGTGTTCATTGTGTACAGCTAAAAATATGTCTTCGATAAAAGTAACAAAGATAGAAGCAAGAAATCAATCTGTCCATAATTTGATGTCTGTTAAGTCGAATTTACGAAAAGCTGCAAAAAAAAATGAAAAAATGTAATCTTTGTCCCATTACTTGACAGACTTTCAAAAAAAGGGAGGCAATTGACCTTGTATTTCATTTATTTTACAACCTCGATATGTACAGTTTTAAATTCTGGTGTTGTTTCATAGTTTTTATGGTACGCTGCATGATTCGTTTCATTTTTTTTTTATTTTGTAGTGTTTTGTTGTCTACTTGAACGTTGCAATCCATATCAGAGGAATGTCCATATACACACCTTTATGACATATATTTATAAAAAGCTAATGTGTTGTATTTTGAGGGTTAGTCAACCCTTAATTTAGTCCGTGGGCTGGAAACACTTTCCGTGCAGCCCCCCCCCCCCACACTTCCAAACCAAATGGTTTTTTTCGGTCCTTCTATGTCCCCTCTTCAAAATAAAACATGCTAACATGAACATAACCTGCAGGCATAGTCAATTTACGGTCACTTTTATAGTACACCCGACAAATTATTGTATTTTCGTTTTAACATAAGATTCATCTTTTAAGCTCCATTATTTTTTAAAGATACGTAATATATACTGAAATTTGGTGTCAAATTAAGGCTAATTTTATATCCCTAACGATGAACACAAGCTGGGGTACTTTACGCCCTTTTTATGATCTGGAGATGCAAAAAATATACCACTACCCCTGCAAAAAATTACGAAAATGACGATTTTAGGCTGTCAATTCCTTTCCCGCCTGCGCGGTCCCGGCTGAAGAATAGGCCCGCAGCATCCTCTGAGCTTGGAGTATGAGCCATCCTAACAGAGGACCCCGAGGGAACCCCGGGATATAGAAATAGGACCTAGTATCTCCGGCTTGCGGGGTGTGACCCCTCCTAAACGGAGGCTGACCCCGAGGGTCCCGGGATATAGAAATAGGACCCATTCCGTGGTTGTGCGGGATTAATAAATACACAACCCATCTTTCGGATGGGATGTAAACTCAGGTCCACGTGTTGGAAGAAATGACACGCTTCCTGCACGTTAAAGAACCCTTGTAGCAAGCTCTTTTTGGGGTGGTCCGTAGGTGATCGGCTACAAGACTAAATTCCCCGCCCTTGACGATTTCACCCTACTTTTCCAGTGGCAGTCAAAATTTCCCGTCCCATGGCCCTTTCCATACCCCAAAGTGATTATTTATCAACAAACTTGTTCTCGTCTTGATATAGCTGAAATATTGCTGAGTAGACGTTAAACAATATTCAATCAATCAATCAATCAATCAATTCCTTTCAGATAAACAAACCTCGTCATTTGATCTATTTTTTATGCCTAACTTATTAGTTTTGATACAATGTTGGAATATAAAACCATTAAAGTCCATAAAAGTTTGATTTTCGGTATAATTTTTTTGAAAAATGGAATTTTTCGGAATTTTAGATTATTCACAATTGTGACTTTTTGACTCAAGGGTCGTAAACATCTGAATACATGTTTAATAATTGCCGAAGCAATGATAATTTATGATATATCAGCAACAAATTGTTGGCAAAAATTTTAGTTTCACACGTATTGTAGGTTCAGAAATGTCAAAATTAGCACCCCTCCCCTAAACATTAAGTACAAATATTCAGGCTCTAAATGATAAAAAGATAATGTTTAATGGGAATTATAGTGTGTATTTCACTAAAACTAACATGCACAAGATCATTTTAGTAAATTTGGACTTTTTAAAAGGTATCTTTTCGACTCTTCTGCCGAAATTGTATGAAAAATGGGAATTTCCGTTTTTCAGAATTTCTGTTTTTTTTTACTTTGAGCTGCAAATACTTCATTATATTGATACAGAACTTGAAAATGTTGATTTGATATCGTTTCATCATATCTTAGCAATTGCAAAGTATGCTTTTAGGCATTTTAGACTAACTGCAGTCTCATAAATTACAAACATAATACCCCTTACCACACATTTTAACACAATTTATTTCATTTTATTCAGCATGAAAAGCTAAAGCATTGTATAAAGGTACCGGTCTAATGACATATCCTTTTTAAACACCAAAAATACACAGAGCTTCCAATATATCACAAATAAGACCATGCACTTGGTTTATGGTGAGTTATTCAACAATTTAACTTTGAATTTCGTAAAATTCTGAAATACTGGAAATTCTAATTTTTCATGATAATCGTCCAAAATATTCAATTTTATCCATATTTTTGGTGTCAAAATAACATATAACGATATTTCAAATGCATCTTTTGCAAAGAAAGTAAAACATTAGTATGCTTTGTTCATATATATGTAAAGACAGGCATATTTTAGGGATTTTTAAGTTTAATTTTGTTAGGGTAGGGGTAAGATTTTCAGTATTTAGAGTAACATTGAACACTGCTTTTTTTCTAACAGTGTTTTAAGAAAACACATGTATCGGTAAAAACAATAAATTGGCCTATCTGTAGATTAATCCTCCAGATTTGTGCTATTAAACGATTTAAAAGTGATTTTTTGAGAAATCTGAAATACTAAGAAATACCATTTTCATCAATTTTGGACAAAATATTGAGTTTAAGATGACAAGTGGGGTTTAAAATACCAAATCATGATAGAATTCATGCAACTTTGTTATATGTGACGCAGAATTTGCGTGTGGTGGTTATTTTTATCCCAACATAGACCAAAAAATGGCAATTTTGGGGAAAATGTGTTTGGGTAGGGGTAAGATTTTTTGGCATTTAGAGTCACATTAAACCATCCTTGTTTTTCTAAACAATGTTTTAAGACAGCAAATGTGTCGCTTGGTACAATTAATTGGAATAGTTGCAGATATATCCTCCAGATTTTGCATATATAACGATTTCACGGTGAACTTTGGACAATTCTGAGATGTTAAAACCAATTTTGGGCAAAATATTGAGTTTAAGTCAACAAATAGCTATTAAAATAGAGAATCATAATATAATTTATGCAGCATTGTCCTACACAACGCACATTTTGCGTTTTCTGGTTATTTTTATGCAAGGGGCCGTCTTGAACTTGCTATGAGGTATGAGTAATGCTCATTGTTGAAGGCCTCATGGTGACTTCAAGATGAAGAACAACAATAAAAGCGTTGTTCCATTGCTGTGTTTTACTATGTATTTGTATAGATTTTGTCTCATTTGCATTTACTCCATATCCCTTCATTGTTAATTTGTAACTGAAGTCCTTTGGTGGTCCACTTCAAGTTTGTGATTTTTATATTCGTTCTTCATCCAAGATGGCCCCAGCCATGCACATATTTGAAGAAAAACTCGAGGGAAAAGCATTTAAAGATCTTCGTACCTCATCCAAGATTTCCGTCGGCAAGAGACAAAGTTTAGCATAGGGACCTATGAGTAATGCATTCAGTGGTGTTCTACTCTCATTGAATTACGACATTAAAAACTTAGCCTGGCCACTTAGGTTTTTTGATAGTCCCATTTACGGTTTTGGTTTTTATACCTCATCCAAGATGGCCACCAGGGAGAACGTAGTTAAACAGAAGAGACGATGGAAAATCATACAGAGATCTTCTATTCTGAGACCATTGATCCAGTTGAAACTTGATCACAATGGCCCTTGGGCGGTCATACTGAAAGTAACTGAGAATCGAACTGTCATATTTAACATACAAGGACAATGACAACATTGGATACACCAAGGATCGAAGATTCTACGCACAAAAAGAAAAAATAAGACACTCATACCTACCTTCATATATGGACCCTATAGAAAATGCATTCAAAGATTTATTCCCCATGAAATCACTAAAAATTTGAACCAAAATTAGTCACAATAATTATTGAGTGATTGCCTTCAAATTTTGAGTATTAAAGTTCATACACATGTATTCTATTCAAGATAGCGGCCAAAACAGTTTAAGAAAATACCTGAAAGGAAATGCATTCAAATATCTTCTCTGTAACCACTGGCGCAATTGGAATATTTCCTCACAATAATTCTTAGGTGTTTTTTTTTCGAATTTTGTGATTTCATTGTTTATTGCTGATTCACGATGACCGCCACCATTGGGGAACATGGTTTTAAAATACGGAAGCTTACTGAAATTTTACTGATTATTTGGGATAATCAAAGGCAATGGTCCATGTGGGCGATACAGGCTCTTTAGTGTTTCTTTATTTTTTGCAGAAGTATTAATGAAAACTCTCTAACCAGTCTACGAAAAGGGATTTTTGATAGTCTCTCTGAATTGATATGGCTGTAAGTAAATAAAGTATACCATCGAAGGGATATTTGATGGCCTTTTTATACTGTGACTCTTGTAAATATATCCAGTGTAGCTGAAACGATATTTGATGTCCTTTCTATACTGCGACACTTGTAAATATATCCAGTCTATCTGAAACGATATTTGATAGTTGCTCTATACTTCGATTCTTGTAAATATATCCAGTTCACTTGAAACGTTATTTGATTTCCCTTTTTTACTATCCCGTATACGTGAAGGAAAATTTGATGTTCTTTCTATTCTACGATTGCTGTAAATATGCCCACTCTACCTGTTAGGATATTTGATGGCTTTTCGATACTTCGTTTGATGTAAGTATATCCAATCTACCAGAGGAGATATTTCATAGCCTCTCTATACTGCGATTGCTGTAAGTTTATCCAATAAGGCAGACTAGATATGTGATAGAGTTTCTATATTGCGACTGCTCTAAGCGTATCCAGGTAGACAGAAGGAATATTTGAAGACTTTTCTTTACTGCAATTTTTGTAAGTATTTCCAGTCTACAATAAGGAATATTATATAGCTTTTCTATACTGCGATTGCTGTAAGTGTATCCAGTCAAGCAGAAGAGCTATTCGTTAGCATTTCCTTACTCCGATGGCTGTAAGTGCAACCAGTAAAGAAGATATGTGTTAGCCTTTCTATGTTCTTATTACTGTGTGTAAACCAGCCTACCTGAAAGCCTTTTGATTTCACATCCATGTTACGGTAATATTTTACATAAGAGTAAATAATACTTAAACTCGCCTACCAAACTTATAAAACCTTTAAATCGTCTTATTCATGAGGGTTATAATAACGGTATTGTGGTCAAGTCATTATGTACGGCCTTCTTTTGTATTAACATTCATTTTTTTTGATAGGGTCTTTGCATTTTAACTTAACACATTCTAAATTTCTAAAAATCAGTATTGCATGGACATGGTTTATGTATTCTGGTATATGTATGAAATCATTGATGCTAAACTCCTACACGGGAGGGATCTTGATGGACGCTTATATTGAGGGTACATAATTCTATTTGTTTGTCGGTAATTGGTCAGGAGCTGGCATGTCAGTTAACTGCTAGTAATCTTTTCTGATTTCATGTTTATGTCCGTATATTTAGTTCTTTCAGTTTCATTTTTCACAATCGACTCAGTTCTGTTGCTAGCTGAATTTTACTGTTGTTACGATTGTTTTTTGAACTATCAAATTCGCTATAGGGGAATGCTTGGGCCCAATAAAACCCCGCAACAGCAGGTTTGTGTCTGTCCTAAGTCAGGAAATTTATTAAGCCGTTGCGTGTCTTGTCTGTTTTGTAGTTTGTTTACATTATGTCTATAGGAGTATAGGATGCTGTTTATTTCGCTGAATTTGATTACTCTTCATTTAGGGGCAGACTCCGACCTGCCGTTCATTAAAGATCTTATGGTGGCTTTGAGTTCTTATTACTCCCATTTGGGTCGTTGTCTCTTTGTCACATTCCCCGTTTCCCTTCTTTTTTCCATTTATATACTGTAATTGCTGCAACTTAGCCCGCCATGCAGAAATGTATGTAAAAGCCTTTCTATACTGTAATTACTTTGAGTACATTAGGCCTAAAGTGACATGTGATGAACTTTCTATGGTGCGATTGATTAAGTGTATCAGTCCATCAGGAGGGATCTATATATATATGTTAGCCATTCTGTACAGTGATTGTTTTAAGTATATCAATTCAGACACACGGGATATGTGATGGCATGTCTATACTGCGATTATTATAAATATATCCAGTGAACCTGAAGGTTATTTGTTTGTCTTTCTATATTGCGATTGTAGGTATTTCCAGTCAGACAGAAGGAATATTTGATCGAAGTTCTACACTGCAATCCTGTTTAATATGTCAAGGTGTACCTGAAGGGATCTAGGCTGCCATTGCTATAAAGTATGTCGAGTCAGGCGGAAGGGATATTTTATAGCCTTTCTTTTCTACGATTATTGTTAGTTAATCCAGTCTACTAGAAATATTTGTAAACTTTTCTATAGTTCGATAACTGTAAGTTCTCCCTGTCATGCAGAAGATATATTTTAGTCCTTCATTAATGTGATTGTTGTAATTTTATGCAGTCCGGCAGATTATACATTTGATAGCATCTGTATTTTGCGATACCTGAGGGTATATTTGGTTTGCCTGAACAGATATTTGTACAAAAATGCCTTTCTTTACTGCAATTTTTGTAACTTTAGGCAAATAAATTTCCAAATTAATACCGAAGCAAAAGCCAAAAATCGTATATCCAGAATGCATGGCAATATAAGGATTACATACAGACAGAACACGTAAATGGCGAAGACGAGGCAAAAAGTAAATAATACAAATGCCACAAATAATAAGGCACTTAAAGAGTGAACCCCTTAAAACGGTGAGTGTCATCAGATACTCCGGAAGGGCAAGCATGACCTCCTTCACATGTGACACACGTCACACTGCGAGTGAAAAGTCCACTGTAATGTGAAATTCTGTAAGTGTCAATCCAGTAATATCTCGGGGTCTATTGAAATATGTCCATCTTCATAAGATAAAATAAAACTTTTTGAGCGACAATAAGGGTTGATTGAACATAACCCTTGCTTAATAGCTTTTGAGAAAGTAATTTTGCTCTGTTGACGAAATCGACGTACACATAACATGCACGACAGTAGGGAATGAGCTGAAATGTAAACTCCATATGCTGGAGATGTAGGTATATTACTACTCAAAAATTGGAAAGCCAAAATCATCAAGTTTGTCATAAAGTTTGGATTGTTATTCGTATTTTTACATAGACAAATGCTTTTGAGGATATCCAATCTATCGAAAGGAATATTTGTTAGAATTTCTTTACGATTATTGTATGCTTATACAGCCAGGCAGTCGGGATATTTGATTACGTTTCTATTCAATGATTACTCTAGCTTATTGAATCTACGAGAGAGGATATTAAAGTTTTTGTAAATGTTAAAAAATGGATAACAGGAAAAAAGCCTTGATATACTGCGATTGCTGAAGTATGTACAGTGAGGCAAACGGAATATTTCATCGCCTTTCTACACTGCGATTGCTTTATGTATAGCCAGCCAGCCTGAAGGGATATTTGATGGTCCTTCTACATGTTCTTTACTTTAACTAATGTTAATATGTCCATTCTACATGAAATGATTTTATTAGCCTTTCTATACTGCGATTGCTTTACGTTTATCAAGACTACCTTTATGTAGCGTTGCTCAGCAATTAGCAATGAATTCCGCTCAAACCGGTGCTAGGGACCGTCTTGAACTTGCTATGAGATATGAGTAATGCTAATTGTTGAAGGCCTCATGGTGACTTCTAGATGAAAACAACAATAAAAGCATTTTTCATTGCTTGGTTTCACCATGTATTTATAGAGATTTTGTCTCATTTGCATTTACTCCATATTCCTTCATTGTTAATACCTGTAAGGATATTGATAGTTCATCTATACTGCTTTTGCTGAAAGTATATCGAGACCACCAGCCGGGTTGTTTTTTGTTAGCCTTTCCATACAGCAGTTGATGTAAATTTATTCAGTCAGGCAGAAGGGATTTTTCATACGATTTTCTATACTACAATTGTTGTACATTGTAAATATATCAAGCCTACTAGATGGCATATTTGGTAGTCTTCCTTTACTGTGTTTGTTTTAAATTTACCCAGTCTACCAAAAGAGATATCTGTTAGCCTTACTATACTGTAATTGCTGTAAATCCATCCAGTTAGGCAGAGTAGATTTTGAAAGCCTTTTAAGACTTTGATTGTAAGTACACAGTCACACAGAAATGATATTTTATAGCCTTTGTAGCATCCATATCTGTTACCTGGACCAATATTTGTTAGACTTTGTATACTGCAATTGCTATAAGTATACCAAGTCAGGACTTTACAACAATTGTTGTAAATATATCCATATCTGTTACCTGAAGCAATATTTGTTAGACTTTGTATACTGCAATTGCTATAAGTATATTTATAAGTCAGGTAGAAATGATTATTGATGGCCTTTCTTTACTGTAAATGTATCGAATCTACCAGAAAGGATGTTATATAGCGCTTCTGTCCTGCAACTCCCGTAAGCATTTATAAACTACCAGGAGAGAAATTGATTAGCTTTTTTGTACTGCGATTGCTGTAAGTTTATCCAGTCCGGCAAAATAGATAATTAATAGATTTTTCTACATTTGTAGTGATGTAAGTATATACAGTCAAGCAGAAGAAATGTGGTAAAAATATCCAGTAGGGCAGAGGGATATTTTAAAGCCTATCTATAGACGTGTACAGACTTCAGTACATCCAGGCTGTCTGAAGGAACGTTTGATTACCTTTCTGCGCTGCGATTGTTGTAACTTTATTCATTTCCTCCTTGAATATTCATACTAAAATAACAATTAAAACCTGTTATACCTATATTGTGTACCAAAATTACACAAAAATCCATATAAGGCGAGATTCATCACAGGATCTTCATCTTCGTCAACTACTGGCAATTGAACAATCAAAGATTTTGTCTGCAGTCAAAGACAGGCATCAACCATACTGTAAAACTATACATGCCCGACGTGACATAAATCACATGTGGATACTTAAACAATGGAAGGATATCTTGAAAAAAATCATAATCCCGTTAATTTTCTGAAATCCATTCTCTTCAGACATTTGATTTTTCTACACTGTATGCCACCTTCCTCAGGATAAACTAAAATCATGAATTAAAAGTATCATTCAAAAAGCATTGACGATTCTAAAAAAGAAATGTTGTATTAGGTTATGAGTCCACATTTATTTCAAACCCAATTTAAAAGATAAAGTATGCTTCGACGAAAAACAGGTGTGCAGTATGCTTGATTTTCTAATTGATAACATATTTGTCCTATTTGGAGGTGCTATACACATTTCTATCAACAGCAAGTTGTCAAAACAATGGTCACTGATTATGCACCTGTACTCGCAGACTTATGTTTTTATTCTTACGGGACTGATTTTTTTTTACGAGACTCGTGAAATATCATACAATAAAAGATGCCAGATCCTTCAATCTCACTTATAAATATAGCAATGATGTTCTTTTCACTTAAACGCATCTTTTGCTAAATTATTGCAGCAAACAATAGATTAACTGTGCTTAAAAAATAGAAATTTCAACTTATTTCATTTTTTTTAGCATTCTATAATTTACCGATAAAAAATATTGATATAAATTCAATATTTATTATTTATTATTGTTATTTTTTTTGTCAGGCATGTTGACGATAACCAGATAAAAGTAATAGAAATCGGGTTGTTTGATGCATTGAACGGTTTGCAACAACTGTAAGTATTAAATCTACCAGAATTCAAAATCGATTTAAGGTACGGTGTACCAGCTTAAGGAGCCTCACTCCTAATATTGTGTTATTCAAAGATTTCTTGGAACATATTTCAACAGATAACATTGGATTTTTTGAAAATTTACCCTGATCTAATTTCAGAACTATTTCAAGAAAACTTGACGGGTCTTACAAAATGTATTTTTATCTTGAGGAAAGCATGCATGAAATGAAAAGTTGGGCTTGTGTGCAAAATTCTTTACATCATAAGACATGAAGAAACCCGAGGAGTTCAGTTATTCGTTTCTCATTTTTATTGTCCGAATTCGAAAATATTCAGCACAGATTCATACTAGAAAACTCATTGACTTCCTGATTCGTTTTTCAATTATGCTACCCAAAAGGTCAGAAAAGTTTTAAAACAGTTACTTAGTTTAGCAGCGTCATAACATCCAACATACGATAACGTTTTTTTTAGGTGTTCATTGTGTACAGCTAAAAATGTATCTTTGTTAAAAGTAACATAGACAGAAACAGGAAATCAATTTATACCTAATTTTATATCTGTTACGTCAAATTTACAAAAAGCTGCCAAATCAAAAAAGACAAATCAAAATTAAGGCCGATCGATGCTTATTTTTAGCTGCAAAAAGTTAAACACTTAGCATACGAAACTTTGAAGAATTTGTATTTCACTTAGAAAATTTATATACAGGAAAAGGTGTTGTCTGTTTTGGTAACAAACGCAGGCACACATAACTTTATTTTAATGGAGCGCTTAAATCACATTTATGTATGACGTAACATTTAAATGTGATAACTTATAATACACATGTTATAAATTTAAGCCATAAAAATATCGATGCTAATCTCCTTCAGGATATCTAGACACACCAGAAATGTAAGCCAAGACAGATATTCCCATAACTAAGACAATCCTTTTCCTAAAAAAATATAACAGCACATTGATGACATCTGTTGCGGATTTTAAAAATATTTGAACATTCGAAACATGCTTGACAACAGACTGACAACAAGAACTAGAGATGGATAAATATGATTTAATTCGTTTTGCTAGTTGCATCCAACTAGGATTGGCATTGTCATATTATTTTTCTAAACAGATACCTAAACGACAACTTATGGACAAAATACTTTTAGGAGTATTTGACACTGTATCACAACTTGACAGATTGTAAGTTAAAGTTGTGTTTGGATCAATGATTTTTCATTGAAATAATTATATATCACTTGTAAAATTATGCTTCTGCATGATTAATAATCTGATGCATTTATTGCATTATATGTGTTCATAGGATGCAAATTTACATCAGTTGATTTAATTTACTATTATTTCCTGTAACTCAAATTTAATATTGTTATTATTAACATTTTTGTAAAAAAGGATTCTAAATTAGTTTGTAATTTCAAAACCTAAGGTTTAACTCCCTCCATCGCATAGTGGCCCTTAGCTACATTTG
Organism: Modiolus philippinarum; assembly: GCA_002080025.1. Taxonomy (NCBI): domain Eukaryota; kingdom Metazoa; phylum Mollusca; class Bivalvia; order Mytilida; family Modiolidae; genus Modiolus; species Modiolus philippinarum. The sequence continues at coordinate 70,973 of MJUU01018167.1, read as the reverse complement.
ATGATTACTGATTATTCTGATTTCATTTGGTTTATATGAAAAAGAAAGGAAATGGGGTAAATGTCAAGGAGACAACATCCCATATCCAGGTTAAAACGACCCAAAACAAAGCATCTAGGGGTCACCGTACGGTCTTCAACACAGTGAGGAACCTCACACAATATAGCAAGCCCTAAATGGCCCCCAAAGGGTAAAAAAGTGGATAAATCAATGGAAACAAACCACATCCAATAACCCAAATATCAAAAAACTACAATTTTATAAGAAAACACGGACAAGTCAATCACCAACATATTCCTGACTTGGAACAGGCGCAAAAATTGCGGTGTATTTTATGTGTTTTATGTATTTTAAACATTTTTGGAAATTGTGGATTTCCTGTGTTTGGGTTCTAGTCGTGCTGATGAGGGTTTGATTTCAGAAATGCATACATCTAATTAAAATCTATTGTAGTTGAGGTTAACATATATGTTATGGTCTCATGTTCATTTAATCCATGTCCTTTCGTAAAATACCTTAGGATAAGCATGTTAATAAGTCTTACCGCGCCAGTATTTGATCAGATTTCTCGGCTGAATGGACGTGTGTATCTAATTCACTTGAGCTTTTTTATTTCGATCAATAGGGGCTTTGAGTCCCGTACGAAAGTAATTTTGATTGGCCATCTTTTTTAAATGAAAAATAAATCTCTGCTCAGTTTCATATAAAAATTAAAATGCGATAAAATAGGGGTGTCTCATGTGAAATTTTACTTTTAGAACTTGTTGTCTTTCCTTAATATCTGCTGTTCGTAAGAAAATTCATAATAGTCCGTGGGCTGGAAACACTTTCCGTGCACCGACCCCCCCCCCCCNTCCCCTCTTCAAAATAAAACATGTTAACACGAACATTACAGTATAGGGCCACTTTTATAGTTCACCCGAAAAATTATTGTATTTTTGTTTCAGCATAAGTTTCATTTTTTAAGCTCCTTAATTTTTACAGATAAGTAATATCTAATGAAATTTAGTATCAAATTAAAACTAATTTAATATGCTTTACAATAAACACAAGTTTGGGTACTTTATGCCCATTTTATGATCTAGGGATACAAAAAATGTACTCCTACCCCTGCAAAAATTGCGAAAATGTCGATTTTAGGCTGTCAATTTCTTTCAGATAAACAACCCTCGTCATTTGATCTAGTTTTTATGCCGAACTTATCAGTTTTGATACAATGTTGGAAATTAAAACCATTAAAGTCCTTAAAACCTTGATTTTCGGTATAAAATTTTAGAAAAATGGAATTTTTCGGAATTTTAGATATTTCACAATTTCGACATTTTGACTACAGAGTCGTAAAAATCTGAATATATATTTTAATAATTGCCGATACGATAATAATTTATGATATGTTAGCAACAGAGTGTATGTAAAATTTTAGTTTCACACATATTGTAGGCTCAGAAATGTCAAAATTAGCACCCCTGCCCTAAAAATTAAGAGAAAATTTGAAATATTCAGGTTCTATATGATTAAAGGATAATGTTTAATGGGAATAAAAGGGTTTATTTCACTAAAGCTGACATGCAGAAGATAATTTGAGTACATTTAAATTTTTTAAGAGGTCTCTTTTCGACTCTCTTGCCCGAAATTGTATGAAAAATGAAAATATTCCGTTTTTCAGAATTTCTGCTGTTTTGACTTTGAGATGCAAATACTTCATGAAATTTATATATAACTTAAAAATGTTGATTAAATATCGTCTCATCATATCTAAGCAATTAGAAAGTATACTTTTAAGCCTTTTAGACTAACTACAGTCGCATAAATTACAAACATATTACCCCTTACCACACATATTCAACACAATTTATTTCATTTTATTCAGCTTGAAAAGCTTAAACGTTGTATAAAGGTCCAACGTGCATAACATTTTCAAACACCAAAAACATTAAGAGCATCCCATATATCAAAAATAAGATCATGCGCCCGGTTTAGGGCAGTTATTCAGCGATTTAACTTTGAATTTCGGGAAATTCTGAAATACTGGAAATCCCTATTTTTCACGATAATCGTCCAAAATATTCAATTTTACCCATATTTTGGTGCTAAAATTACATATTTTGATATATCGAATGCATGTTTTGCAAAGAAAGTAAAACATTAGTATACTTTGTTCATTTTTATGTACAGACGGCCATATTTTGGAGATTTTTAAGTTTAATTTTGTTGGGGTAGGGGTAAGATTTTCAGTATTTAGAGTCAAATTGAACACTCTTTGTTTCCAAACAGTGTTTTTAGGTAACATATGTATCGGTTAAGACAATAAATTGGCATATCTGCAGATAAATCCTCCAGATTTGCCACATATAACGATTTAAAGGTGCATTTTGGAGAAATCTGAAATGCTAAAAATTTTCATTTTTCATCAATTTTGGACAAAATATTGAGTTGAAGCTGACAACAGTACGGTGATTTGAAATACCAAATCATGATAATATTCATGCAACTTTGTTATATGCAACGCAGAATTTGCCTGTGGTGGTTGTTTTTATCCCAACATAGACAAAAAAATGACAATTTTTGGGGGAAATGTGTTGGGGTAGGGGTAAGATTTTTGGTATTTAGAGTCAAATTAAACATGTTAAACACCCCTTGTTTTTCTAAACAATGTTTTAAGACATCTAAGTATCGCCTAGAAGAATTAATTGGCATATCTTCAGACATATTCTATAGATTTGATACATATTGCGATTTGAGTTAACTAAGGACAAATCTGAATAACTAAATACCGAAGTTACTGTGAATTTAAATTCTGCATATGCGCATTTCGACAACTTGTGTCTCTTCAGTACAGTTAAAATCTTAATTTTGCGTGTTCTTGTTATTTTTATGCGAACATAGACCAAAAATCACCAATTTCAGGGAAAATTTGTTGGGGTAGGGGTAAGATTTTCGGTATTTATCACTCCTTGTATTTCTAAAGAATGTTTTAAGACAATTTATGTTTTGCTTAGGACAATTAATTGTCATATCTGCAGATATTATTCTACACATTTGACATATATTGCCATTTAACGATGACCTACTGACAAATCTGAAATGTTCAACATTCCCATTTTTGATCAATTTTGGGAGAAATTTTGAGTTGTAGTCGACCAATGGCTGTTGAAATACCACATTCTGATGTAATTCATGCATTATTATCCTATACAATGTTAAAAAAATGGATAACAGGAAACACCTACAATAGCTGAAAATTATTATTACATGCAACAATTTGCAAGGGAACTACACAAGAAAAACACGTATAAGATAAAAGAAAAACGTAGACAACGATAGGAACTCGGGACAGCCGGACTTGGTACCGGCACTAGCAAAAGCCAGCGGTAGGGTTAAACCGGTTTATGGGTACCCAAACCTCCCCTTATCTGTCCCGTTTCCCTATAGTATAAAAACATACGAATAAAACCCAATACAGGTAGATTACTAACTCTATGACCACAATCTTGAAAGGAGAGAAAAGGACATTACATAATTTTGAAAGGTGGGTCAAGAGGTGCTCGCCGCTAAACTTCCGGCTAGCTCAAGGAGCCTAGTCTGCTGATAGAACACTGTCGCACTACGGAAGAAAAAACAAACTCAAAACTTCCCGAAGGGTTTGGTCAAGAATCATCATAAATTTCAGTAGATATCGACAGTATCAGTGAGAGGCCAGTATGTATGCAAAATGTTCAGGTCACTAGGTCTCAAAGCTAATTTAACGGATGCAAGCAGAATATCTTGCCGATATCACCTATTACGTAAAGAATGTAAGTTACGTCCCAGTTTTTCTGGATTTTTAATCAATTTCTGGCATTTTTGTAACAACATTTCCGTAAAATTGGGTCCTAGAAATGCCCATAGTAATAAGCTGTTTACGAGTAACGCCATATTTAGAGATAACATGTTCATATCTATTACAAAACTTCTTTAATCTATTCAACAACTTATGAAATCTGGTAATCTTCTTGTAAAAGTTTGGCTGTGATAGTACGGTTACGTTCATTGAAATCATCAAGAGTAGAACAAACTCGTGCGGATCGTACCAGTAGAGAAATATACACCCCGTAGGATGGAGCAAGGGGAATGTCACCGTCAAGAAAAGGGAAATTAGTAATAGTGAAATCAAAATCATCCCTTTTATCCTATATTTTGGTTTTGATTTTACCTGAGTCAATAATGATAGTCAGATCCAGAAGAGGGCAACATTTGGAATCATTGTTAGCTTTATTTCATTTCAGTTGTTGTGAATAAATAATGTCTACATAATTTAAAAACTTGGGATTATCAATAGTAAGGATATCGTCAATAACATATGTTTTGCGTATTCTGGTTATTTTTATGTGAACATAGAGAAAAAATTGACAATTTCATGGAAAATTTGTTGGGCTAGGGGTAAGATTTTCTGTAATCAGAGTCACATTTAACATTCCTAGTTTTTCTTAGCAATGTTCTAAGAGATCAAATGTGTCGCTTGGTACAATTAATTGGCATAGTTGCAGATATATCCTCCAGATTTGGCATATATAATGATATAGCAGTGGACTTTGGACAATTCTGAAAGGTTAAAAATTTCCATTTTTCCCCAATTTCGGGCAAAATATTGAGTTTAAGTCAACAAATGGCTGTCAAAATATAAAATCATAATGCAATTTATGCCACATTGTCCTGCACAACACACACTTTGCGTCTTCTTGTTATTTTTATGCGAGAATTGGCAATAAAATTGACAATTTTAGATAAAATTTGTTGGGGTAGGGGTAAGGTTTATTGATATATGATGTATATATTACCTAAAACGGCCATTATATGTTATGGTCGTAAAGCAAATATAATATTCTTTCATCTGATACTTATTTTAAATGATATTTGATTTCTAGAAATAATATGAGGCAAAAGAAAGACAAGACTTATTCAAAAACGAAAATATTCAAAGATCTGTATATTTGGCCGTTTTGAAGGTAATATTTTGGTCATTTAAAATATGTCAAAATTGTCTTAACATATTTTATATTTAAAAAATAGCTTGAAAAACTAAAAACAATTTTCAGAATCGGGATTTGAGATGCCCTTCGGGTTTTCTAGACCATCAAAGTTACACAGTTTTGGTGAAAATATAAGATTTTTCGTCAATATTTCATTGGGGTAGGGGTATGTTTAATTGCGCTATGGAACGTATTGGGCATTGAAATGAAACACAATTGGTTTCTTCGTAAAGCTGATACAAAAAAGCTATTTTGAGATACCTCGTATTTATAACTGGGAAGCATTTGGTTAACATTTTGAAGCAACTGAAAGCAAAACTTCCAAAATTTCGGTAGGTGGGTCTAAAAATGGGCCCAATTCCATCATTGCTTGCAGGTTATACTCGTGTTAACATGTTTTATTCTGAAGATGGGATGTATGCAAACTTACAAAAATGTGTGGGGTTCGGAGGTTGGGGGGGGGGGTTTGGTGTGGTGCACGGGGGTTATTCCAGCAAATGGACTGTAAGCAAAAGAATTTTATCAGAATTTTATAGTATCATTTATATTCCTTATAGTTCCTTTATAAATTATGTGGTATTTATTTAAAAGATAATTAATTATGTATATACAAAAATCATTCTGTATATACGAAATTAGATTTACATTATACACAAATAATTACGTATATACAAAATTCGATTTATGTATATGCATAAATAATAACGTATATACGCAGTTCGATTAATGTATGTACAAAAATAATTATGTATCAAACAACGGCAGTAGAATACCGAAGTAACAAAGGGGTGAAATTAACAAAAATCGAAGTCCAAAGACAGGGCAAAAACGAGAACACAGAAAAGAATGACGTTCGACACAAAAACAATGACGCCAGACAGGCACAAAGCACAGAACCAGAAACCACAACATTCAGAACAAAGGCACTCACAGTGTGAACTCCAATGAAACTGAGTGTGACATCAGGTGCTCCGGAAGGGTTAGCATGTCTTGCTCTGTTAACAGCAACGGTCACACTGTGGGTGATTCAATCCGGGAAAATGTCAAAGTCGGTAGTCAAATCCGGGAAGACGTGAATCTAGCTGAAAATGTCCACTTTCATTTGGGATACTGACACGTCATATCTTTCAATGATGCTATGGTGACGGCCATAGAATTTCCTGGGGGATGAAATTAACAAAGGTTGAACAATTCCTGACTAAGCAGCTTTTGGGACAGTGTTTTTGCTCTGTAAAAAAAATCACTGTACAAACTACAAGCTCGACAGTAATGAATCAACTGTGAAATGTACACTCCATAGGCTGGAGAGGTAGGTATATTGCTGCTAAGAAAGGGAAAGTTCACAATGGGGAAATTAAAATCATCACGCTTGTCATATAGCTTAGATTTCAAACGTCCATCTTCGTCAAAATACAATAAAAGATCTAGGTACGAAGCTGAAGTAGGTGTTTCAGTTGTTTCTTTAATTTCAAGCTCATTTGGATAGATCTGATGTAAATAATCCTTAAATTTAGGATTATTAAGAGAAAGCACATCGTCTATGTAGCGGAAGCTGAAATTAAAGGACTGGGCTAAATGTTTTTGTTTTCTTTGAATAAGCCCTTGTAAAAACTTGTATGTACAAAAATAATTATGTATATAAGGAATTCGATTTATGTATATATGGCACGCGATAGTAATAAAAATGCAGTATATCTAGTATTTCGAACGAAAACTAGGGGTTTTCGTGCGAAATACCAGGTATTCCCCATGTTAACTAGGGGTTTCCGATCGGTATACATAGTATTCCGCCGAAAACCCTAGTTTCACCCGATTGAAATTGAACGGAACCTAGGGCTTTCCGACGAAAACCCATAGTTTCCGATCGGTATCTGAAATTCCAGTTTAAACCGAAAACGCTATTCATAGTTTTATCCAATGAGAATCGAGAAACGGAAATCACTATTTGATATTTAACGTTCGTCCAATCAGAAACGGAAACCGGTATTCAGAGTTTAAATAAACCAATCAAAATCGTTTATTCTATTTATCGCTTACGATTTTCTCTTTTTTATCCAATTTTTCGTAATTTTTATTTATTATATGTATTTTGATATTATAAGTTAATAATCATCCTTTTGGCGTGCAAATCGATACCATATTCGCTGGTCTTGGGAGGATTCGATCTCGACTGTCTAACCAGTTAAAAGTTGTGAATATCGCCGTTTTAGACTTAGTTTAAAAATATTCAATTTAGCCAGAGACATATAATTAAATGTCTCTGATTTAGGAAATCTCTAGAGCAAAGATTTTTTTTTCATATAATTTGATGTGTACTCTGTTTCGAAATTGAAAAATCATTAAATTTGGAATAAAATAGGTATGAAAAATAAACTAATTAAATAGCTTTTTAAATAACAAAAATCAGTCTTAAAAATAACAAAAAAAGTCAGTGTTTTGAAAACTTTACATCAATATCCTTTGGAAGGAATTTTTAAAGAGTAAGTTAAAACCGCAGACTAAACATTTTACAATTCATACCTTTTTAATGCTAAAATTCGTGAAGTTTATGCTTTGCGAATTATAAAATTTCTTCGAAAGGATACTATGTGGTAAAATTTTCAAAACTCTGAATTGTTTTCGTCATTTTTAAAGACTGAGTTTAAACCGCTGATACCTCTTCTATGCCTAATTTGCTAATTTCTTTTTTATTTCCCAACATATCAAACTCCTTCGCAAGGATGTAATGAAGTAACATTTTCAAAACACCTACCTTTTATGTCATTTTTAAAGAGTAAGTTTAAACCGCAGACTGAAAATTTTACTTTTCATACCTTTTAAATGCTGAAATTCATGAAGTTTTTGCTTTGCGAATTAAACAATTCCTTCGAAAGGATATCATGATGTAAAATTTTCAAAACACTGAATTGTTTTGTCATTTTTAAAGAGTAAGTTTAAACCGCAGACTAATAATTTTACTTTTCATACCTATTCTATGCTAAATTTGATGATTTTTTATTTCGCAACATATCAAACTCCTTAGAAAGGATATATTGAAGTAAAAATTTCAAACCACTTAACTTCTATGTCATTTTAAAGAGTAACTTTAAACCCAAGACTGAAAATTATACTTTTCATTCTTTTTAAATGCTAAATTTCATGACGTTTTTGCTTTGCGAATTGAAAAATTCCTTCAAAAGGATATTATGATGTAAAATTTTCAAAACATTGAATTATTTTTGTCATTTTTAAAGACAGAGCTTATTGAAAATCTTACTTTTTATACCTATTCTATGCTAAATTTGATGATTTTTTTTTTATTTAGCAACATTTCAAACTCCTTCGAAAGAATATAATGAAGTAATAATTTCAAAACACTTAACTTCTATATCATTTTTAAAGAGTAAGTATAAACCGCAGACTGAAAATTATACTTTTCATACTTTTTAAATGTTAAATTTGATGATTTTTTATATTTTGCAACATATCAAACTCCTTCGCGAGGAAATAATGAAGTAAAAATTTCAAAACACTTAACTTTTTTGTCATTTTTAAAGAGTAAGTTTAAACCGCTGACTGAAAATTTTACTTTTCATACCTTTTAAATGCTGAAATTCATGAAGTTTTTGCTTTGCGAATTACGCAATTCCTTCGAAAGGATATCATGATGTAAAATTTTCAAAACACTGAATTGTTTTTGTCATTTCTAAAGACAGAGTTTGATCCTGCTGATTAAAAATCTTACTTTTTATACATATTCTATACTAAATTTGATGATTTTTTATTTAGCAACATATCAAACTTCTTTGCAAGGATATAATGAAGTAAAAATTTCAAAACACTCAACTTTTCTGTCATTTTTAAAGAGTAAGTTTAAACTGCTGACTGAAAATTTTACTTTTCATACCTTTTAAATGCTGAAATTCATGAAGTTTTTGCTTTGCGAATTAAACAATTCCTTCGAAAGGATATCATGATGTAAAATTTTCAAAACACTGAATTGTTTTTGTCATTTCTAAAGACAGAGTTTAATCCTGCTGATTAAAAATCTTACTTTTTATACATATTCTATGCTAAATTTGATGATTTTTTATTTAGCAACATATTAAACTTCTTTCGAGAGGGTATGATAAGGGGAAATTTTCAAAACACTTTGTTGTTTTTGTCAACACTAGAATTGGAACTCCTCGTAATTTTGGTCAAAGTTTACCTGTACGGGAACAATGTTCCGATGGTAAAGTTATTGTTTTTACGGATGCATTGTATTAACCTGATATTACAATTAAAATCCATGACAATTTATCGATATTCAATAAAAAAACGTTTTGTTGACTTTTCTGTACAGTTTTACTTAAAATTACATGTATTGGGAACCTCACGGGAAGTCTGGCACACACGTGATATTACCAATTTTTACAAGGGATTAACAAGGAGTTTCTAATCTCTGTCTCTGCAACATGTAATACAATCACTTATTTGATATTTAGGGGTATTTTCTATTTCAGTTTTGTTTTGCTGTTTTTTTTTTTAACTGACCTTTTGAACTGCTTTCGCTGGGTTTACTAAATGGCGGAAAATTGAAACTGGCATGTTACTCCAAAAATTCACACTCGATTCCGCACGTTTTTAGGGTTAACACATATGTACCAATGACATTTAGAAATGGATGGTATAACTCAAAATGTTACTATTCGAGCCTATGGAATATTAATTGATGTTCTGTGCCCTGCTCAGTAAATAAAAATCTTAAAATACACATCATATGTGCTTTTTATATTAAGTGTAGCAGGAGACGACGTACGCCGGTGATGGCAATAGTAACAGACTGACAGACGGACACCAAGTGTGGCTTGACTAGGTCGTCTGCTATGTGATTCGGATGTGGTATCTACTAAACCATTGTGGGCTTCAAGTAAGTAAATTAGTAAGGTATTATTTTTATCAGCCAATACCAAATGTTAGGTATCATACTAATTTGTATTGCAGTAGTAGATATGAAACTGTATTATACAACAGTCTTGGAAGCACAATATTAAGGTTATGCATTAAACTGATAACATTAGGTACAATGTAGAACAACATTAAGGTATCTCAGTGGTATTAATGCGCCATTTTTGTATAATAGTTGTTCATTTAGATTTCATTTCGTTAAGATATTTAACAAAATAATTATCTAAAATGAACAGAAAGTTCAAAAGTATATAAAATATTTATTCCTTATCCTTTTTGCAACATTTTCATAAAAAAAGGTGAACTAAAACACATATGTTTTGAATCTGTTGCTTGATTTACAGAACACAGAAATAAAACAAGGGAGATAATTTGATAAAAGTATTTCATATAAATATCACTACAGAAATTACGTTTCATAATTTATCTCTCTTATTTCAACGGTGACCCGTAATTTTTATTTTTTATATGTTAACTATATAGTGATCTCAAAACACATAAAAAGTATGAACAAATTCTATAATAGAATTTTACAGCTATCCTCTAATATAACCATTCTCCCTATCATTTCTTTGTAAAATCCTAAAATTTTCAATTTCAGTTTTTTCGCTTAAATGCACGGTGACCCCCAAATTTTATTTTATATTTTGAACAATAATACAATTATGTTTCTACACAGAAAATTTCACAAAATTCTATAATAGGAAAATAATACCCTGCAGACACCTTAAGGATATAAAAAAATAAATATTTCCATGTATATCTATTAATAGAAGTTTAAATTAACAAAAGTAGGAATTTAAAGACCATCATATCTATATATTATTCTATTTAATGAAAATATATACTTTTTGATTATTTTAAGTATTAAAATAGAAATGATATAATCATAAATATAATAATAATTGATCAATTTTAAAAGAATTTAAAGAAAGATAACTCTACTACATAACGATCAATAGAAAATCAATAATATCAATGCATATCCGCCTGATACTGAGGAAGCGGTGGTGTATGAATATTTGTAGTATTACATGAATATGAACAAATCGCTTCAAATCATTAGTAAGAATACACGTCTTAAATTATGTGTATTCAGATAAATGATCAAGGGTGAGTTAAAAGCATTGTTCCCGTACGATAAAAAGTCGTCAAATACCGAACTATTTCCTACGACATGACATTGTGATCTGTACCCAAAAATCATTATATATTCTTGAATAGATAGTATGCACTGATCGAGTATATGAAAATATGAGCGGGCAGTATATGTCGAGAGTCTTGAAATATAACAATATAAATAAAATGGCAATTTACAATGTGATACATGTAGANTAATTTTGACAATAGAAAGAGTCGATTTTCCATATGAAATAGCATTTATGACACCAGTGTTACAAACATTCTCCCGGCAATTGTCTTCACGTTTGTCGGAACAATATCAGAATAGGGTCGACAAAAACTTAAAATTTTATAATTTTGTCTGCAAAAAAAAAAAAAAAAAAAAAAAAAAAAAAAAGAAAAAAACATGAGCGTGCAGTATATGTCGAGAGTCTTAAAATTTAAAAATTTTAATGAAATGGCAATTTACAATGTGATACATGTAGATAAAACCACTGACAAAAACTTAAAATTTCATAATTTTGTCAGCAAAAAAAAAGAAAAAAAAAACCAAAAAAAAATAATAAATAAAATAAACAATGTTTATAAATAAATAATTAAGGTTAAATGAAAAAAAAATCCTGATACATTGTAATGAAAGATGCTGAAAAATACAAAAAATACCGAAGTTGCATGAAAACAGTAAATTTCGTTATGCTGTACACGTGTTTAAGGAGTTACCTCTCATCGGCATCATTAAAATCAAATAATATGAAAGCAATAATCCAAAACTTGTAATAAAAGAAGCACTCATTATCAAATAAATCGAAATAGGAAGCCAAATCCAGTACCAAAGACATCTACCGAGTGCCATACACGGAGTGAAGCCTCGATATTTTTAAGGTATTTGAATTTTGATAAAAACAGTAAATTTCTATAACACGCAAGGTAAAATTTTCATGTCAGACAAGTCTGACTATCGGGCGGGTCAATACCCAAGGGGACCTCTGGTCCACCAGCAGTGGCATCGGCCAAATGGTTCAAAATACAAAAAAATACCGAAGTTGCATAAAAAAAACAGTAAATTTCGTTATGCTGTACACGTGTTTCAAGGATTTACCTCTCATCAGCAGCATTAAAATCAAATAATATGGAAAGCCATAATCCAAAAGTTGTAATAAAAGAAGCACTCAGTACATGTATCAAATAAATCGAAATAGGAAGCTTAAGCCAAACCCAGTACCAAGGACATCTACCGAGTGCCATACACGGAATGAAGCCTCGGTATTTTTAAGGGGTTTGAATTTTGATAAAAACAGTAAATTTCTATAACACGCAAGGTAAAATTTTCATGTCAGACAAGTCTGACTATCGAGCTGGTGAATACCCTCGGGGACCTCTGGTCCACCACCAGTGGCATCGGCCCAATGGTTCAAAATACAATAAAAAAATGCCGAAGTTGCATAAAAACAGTAAATTTCGTTATGCTGTACACGTGATTCAAGGAGTTACCTCTCATCAGCAGCATTAAAGTAAAATAATATGGAAAGCCATAATCCAAAAGTTGTAATAAAAGAAGCACTCATTATCAAATAAATCGAAATAGGAAGCCAAATCAAGTACCAAGGACATCTACCGAGTGCCATACACGGAATGAAGCCTCGGTATTTTTAAGGGGTTTGAATTTTGATAAACAGTAAATTTCTATAACACACCATATCAACCTTAAACACCATTAATTTAAATTACAGTTACACAATACTTAAACTTTCTATTATTTTACCATAAATATATAAGAAAGGGCACTTTTTCTCTATTTAATATCATACCTGTGTCCGCAATACCAAAACTTCATATAGTTTAACCATACATGTAAAAGAAACGGCAATTTATCTCTATTTCATACTATACCCGTGTCCCCAATACTAAAACTTCACATTATTTAACCATAATATATGAGAACGGACACTTTTACACCATTTTATAAATATCTAAATTTTAGTAAATTTTGTATAAAACTAAGGAGTATCTCCCTCTTGCATAGCTCTGTCCTTAGCTTATTTTGGCATTTCTATTTAGATCTTATTGGTTATTTGTTCTCTATCAGTTTTACACAAATTTCGGTTTATGGACTTCCAAGTATTTTGATTTTATCTGCACTGAAGAGACATAAGTTGTCAAAATGCGCATATGCAGAACCTAAATTCACAGTAACCTCGGTATTTTGTTATTTGTTACCACTGGGCCGATGCCACTGCTGGTGGACTGTTAGTCCCCGACGGTATTCACCAACCCAGTAGCCAGTACTTCGGTGCTGGCCCGAAAACCGAATTTATTTGAAAACATGCAATATCTAAATATCTACAAATGAAAAGGCACTATTTTTTTTAGTACTATTTTCGAGGTCTGTCTAACATTGGCGTATTGAAACAGTGTAGTGCGCCCTGAAAATATTATGGCGTTGACATTTAACACAATCTGGGCACACAGAAGCTATAGTTAGTCGTCATATAAGCGGGAGGTTGATGCATCAATAAACCTGGTTTAACCCACCATTTTATTTATAAAATGCCCGTTCCAAGTCGGGAATATGACGGCTTGCCAAAAATGTTCTGTGTCGGATTGTGTTCCCGTGATTCAGTCGAATGTTATACGGATTTTCCTTACTGGTCTCTTCCTTTGATCGATTCTGACTTTTGTTGTCACTTTCATCTTTTAGTACATTTTGTTTAAACTAAGGAGTATCTCCCTCTTGCATAGCTCTGTCCTTAGCTGATTTTGGCATTTCTATTTAGATCTTATTGGTTATTTGTTCTCTATCAGTTTTACACCAATTTCGGTTTATGGACTTCCAAATATTTTGATTTTATCTGCACTAAGAGACGTAAGTTGTCGAAATGCGCATATGCAGAACCTAAATTCACAGTAACCTCGGTATTTTGTTATTTGTTACCACTGGGCCGATGCCACTGCTGGTGGACTGTTAGTCCCCGAGGGTATTCACCAACCCAGAAGCCAGTACTTCGGTGCTGGCCCGAAAACCGAATTTATTTGGAAACATGCAATATCTAAATTTTAGTAAATTTTGTTTAAAACTAAGGAGTATCTCCCTCTTGCATAGTTCTGTCCTTAGCTTATTTTGGCATTTCTATTAAGATCTTATTGGTTATTTGTTCTCTATCAGTTTTACACCAAATTCGGTTTATGGACTTCCAAATATTTTGATTTTATCTGCACTGAAGAGACATAAGTTGTCGAAATGCGCATATGCAGAACCTAAATTCACAGTAACCTCGGTATTTTGTTATTTGTTACCACTGGGCCGATGCCACTGCTGGTGGACTGTTAGTCCCCGAGGGTATTCACCAACCCAGTAGCCAGTACTTCGGTAATAAAAGAAGCACTCATTATCAAATAAATCGAAATAGGAAGCCAAATCCAGTACCAAAGACATCTACCGAGTGCAATACACGGAGTGAAGCCTGGGTATTTTTAAGGTGTTTGATTTTTGATAAAAACAGTAAATTTCTATAACACGCAAGGTAAAATTTTCATGTCAGACAAGTCTGACTATCGGGCGGGTCAATACCCACGGGGACCTCTGGTCCACCAGCAGTGGCATCGGCCCAATGGTTCAAAATACAAAAAAATACCGAAGTTGCATAAAAAAAAACAGTAAATTTCGTTATGCTGTACACGTGTTTCAAGGAGTTAATAATAAAAGAAGCACTCAGTACATGTATCAAATAAATCGAAATAGGAAGCTTAAGCCAAACCCAGTACCAAGGACATCTACCGAGTGCCATACACGGAATGAAGCCTCGGTATTTTTAAGGGGTTTGAATTTTGATAAAAACAGTAAATTTCTATAACACGCAAGGTAAAATTTTCATGTCAGACAAGTCTGACTATCGGGCTGGTGAATACACTCGGGGACCTCTGGTCCACCAGCAGTGGCATCGGCCCAATGGTTCAAAATACAAAAAAAAAAATGCCGAAGTTGCAAAAAAACAGTAAATTTCGTTATGCTGTACACGTGATTCAAGGAGTTACCTCTCATCAGCAGCATTAAAGTAAAATAATATGGAAAGCCATAATCCAAAAGTTGTAATAAAAGAAGCACTCATTATCAAATAAATCGAAATAGGAAGCCAAATCAAGTACCAAGGACATCTACCGAGTGCCATACACGGAATGAAGCCTCGGTATTTTTAAGGGGTTTGAATTTGGATAAAAACAGTAAATTTCTATAACACACCATATCAACCATAAACACCATTAATTTAAATTACAGTTACACAATTCTTAAACTTTCTATTATTTTACCATAAATATATAAGAAAGGGCACTTTTTCTCTATTTTATATCATACCTGTGTCCGCAATACCAAAACTTCATATAGTTTAACCATACATGTAAAAGAAATGGCAATTTATCTCTAATTAATACTATACCCGTGTCCCCAATACTAAAACTTTACATTATTTAACCATAATATATGAGAACGGACACTTTTACTCCATTTTATAAATATCTAAATTTTAGTAAATTTTGTTTAAAACTAAGGAATATCTCCCTCTTGCATAGCTCTGTCCTTAGCTTATTTTAGCATTTCCATTTAGATCTTATTGGTTATTTGTTCTCTATCAATTTTACACCAATTTCGGTTATGGACTTCCAAATATTTTGATTTTATCTGCACTGAAGAGACATAAGTTGTCGAAATGCCCATATGTAGAACCTAAATTCACAGTAACCTCGGTATTTTGTTATTTGTTACCACTGGGCCGATGTCACTGCTGGTGGACTGGAAGTCCTCGAGGGTATTCGCCAACCCAGTAGCAAGTACTTCGGTGCTGGCCCGAAAACCGAATTTATTTGGAAACATGCAATATCTAAATTTTAGTAAATTTTGTTTAAAACTAAGGAGTATCTCCCTCTTGCATAGCTCTGTCCTAAGCTTATTTTGGCATTTCAATTTAGATCTTATTGTTTATTTGTTCTCTATCAGTTTTACACCAATTTCAGTTTATGGACTTTCAAATATTTTTATTTTATCTGGACTGAAGAGACATAAGTTGTCGAAATGCGCATATGCAGAACCTAAATTCACATAAACCTCAGTATTTTGTTATTTGTTACCACTGGGCCGATGCCACTGCTGTTGGACTGTTAGTCCCCGAGGGTATTCACTTACCCAGTAGCCAGTACTTCGGTGCTGGCCCTAAAACCGAATTTATTTGGAAACATGCAATATCTAAATTTTAGTAAATTTTGTTTAAAACTGAGGAGTATATCCCTCTTGCATAGCTCTGTCCTTAGCTTATTTTGGCATTTCTATTTAGATCTTATTGGTTATTTGTTCTCTATCAGTTTTACACAAATTTCGGTTGATGGACATCCAAATATTTTGATTTTATCTGCACTGAAGAGACATAAGTTGTCGAAATGCGCATATGGAGAACCTAAATTCACAGTACCCCCGATATTTTGTTATTTGCTACCACTGGGCCGATGCCACTGCTTGTTTACTGTTAGTCCCCGACGGTATTCACCAATCCAGTAGCCAGTACTCAGTACTTCGGTGCTGGCCCGAAAACCGAATTTATTTGGAAACATGCAATATCTAAATTTTAGTACATTTTGTTTAAAACTAAGGAGTATCTCCCTCTTGCATAGCTCTGTCCTTAGCTGATTTTGGCATTTCTATTTAGATCTTATTGGTTATTTGTTCTCTATCAGTTTTACACCAATTTCGGTTTATGGACTTCCAAATATTTTAATTTCATCTGCACTGAAGAGACGTAAGTTGTCGAAATCCGCATATGCAGAACCTAAATTCACAGTAACCTCGGTATTTTGCTATTTGTTACCACTGGGCCGATGCCACTGCTGGCGGACTGTTAGTCTCCGAGGGTATTCACCAACCCAGTAGCCAGTACTTCGGTGCTGGCCCGAATTTGAATTTATTTGGAAACATGCAATATCTGAATTTTAGTAAATTTTGTTTAAACTAAGGAGTATCTCCCTCTTGCATAGCTCTGTCCTTAGCTTATTTTGGCATTTCTATTTAGATCTTATTGGTTATTTGTTCTCTATCAGTTTTACACAAATTTCGGTTTATGGACTTCCAAATATTTTGATTTCATCTGCACTGAAGAGACATAAGTTGTCGAAATGCGCATATGCAGAACCTAAATTCACAGTAACCTCGGTATTTTGTTATTTGTTACCACTGGGCCGATGCCACTGCTGGTGGACTGTTAGTCCCCGACGGTATTCACCAACCCAGTAGCCAGTACTTCGGTGCTGGTCCGAAAACCGATTTATTTGGAAACATGCAATATCTAAATATCTACAAATGAAAAGGCACTATTTTTTATACTACTATTTTCGAGGTCTGTCAAACATTGGCGTATTGAAACAGTGTAGTGCGCCCTGACAATATTATGGCGTTGACATTTAACACAATCTGGGCACACAGAAGCTATAGTTAGTCGTCATATAAGCGGGAGGTTGATGCATCAATAAACCTGGTTTAACCCACCATTTTATTTATAAAATGCCCGTTCCAAGTCGGGAATATGACGGCTTGCCAAAAATGTTCTGTGTCGGATTGTGTTCCCCTGATTCAGTCGAATGTTATACGGATTTTCCTTACTGGTCTCTTCCTTTGATCGATTCTGACTTTTGTTATCACTTTCATTTTTTAGTACATTTTGTTTAAACTAAGGAGTATCTCCCTCTTGCATAGCTCTGTCCTTAGCTGATTTTGGCATTTCTATTTAGATCTTATTGGTTATTTGTTCTCTATCAGTTTTACACCAATTTCGGGTTATGGACTTCCAAATATTTTGATTTTATCTGCACTGAAGAGACGTAAGTTGTCGAAATGCGCATATGCAGAACCTAAATTCACAGTAACCTCGGTATTTTGTTATTTGTTACCACTGGGCCGATGCCACTGCTGGTGGACTGTTAGTCCCCGAGGGTATTCACCAACCCAGTAGCCAATACTTCGGTGCTGGCCCGAAAACCGAATTTATTTGGAAACATGCAAAATCTAAATTTTAGTAAATTTTGTTCAAAACTAAGGAGTATCTACCTCTTGCATAGCTCTGCCCTTAGCTTATTTTGGGATTTCTATTTAGATCTTATTGGTTATTTGTTCTCTATCAGTTTTACACGAATTTCGGTTTATGGACTTCCAAATATTTTGATTTTATCTGCACTGAAGAGACATAAGTTGTCGAAATGCGCATATGCAAAACCTAAATTCACAGTAACCTCGGTATTTTGTCATTTGTTACCACTGGGGCCGATACCACTGCTGGTGAACTGTTAGTCCCCGAGGATATTCACCAACCCAGTAGGCAGTACTTCGGTGCTGGCCCGAAAACCGAATTTATTTGGAAACATGCAATATCTAAATTTTAGTAAATTTTGTTTAAAACTAAGGAGTATCTCCCTCTTGCATAGCTCTGTCCTAAGCTTATTTTGGCATTTCTATTGAGATCTTATTGGTTATTTGTTCTCTATCAGTTTTACACCAATTTCGGTTTATGGACTTCCAAATATTTTGATTTTATCTGCACTGAAGAGACATAAGTTGTCGAAATGCGCATATGCAGAACCTAAATTCACAGTAACCTCGGTATTTTGTTATTTGTTACCACTGGGCCGATGCCACTGCTGGTGGACTGTTAGTCCCCGAGGGCATTCACCAACCCGGTAGCCAGTACTTCGGTGCTGGCCCGAAAACCGAATTTACTTGGAAACATGCAATATCTAAATTTTAGTAAATTTTGTGTATCTCCCTCTTGCATAGCTCTGTCCTTAGCTTATTTTGGCTTTCTATTTAGATCTTATTGGTTATTTGTTCTCTATCAGTTTTACACGAATTTCAGTTTATGGACTTCCAAATATTTTTATTTTATCTGGACTGAAGAGACATAAGTTGTCGAAATGCGCATATGGAGAACCTAAATTCACAGTAACCTCGGTATTTTGTTATTTGTTACCACTGGGCCGATGTCACTGCTGGTGGACTGTTAGTCCTCGAGGGTATTCGCCAACCCAGTAGGCAGTACTTCGGTGCTGGCCCGAAATCCGAATTTATTTGGAAACATGCAATATCTAAATTTTAGTAAATTTTGTTTAAAACTAAGGAGTATCTCCATCTTGCATAGCTCTGTCCTTAGCTTATTTTGTCATTTCTATTTAGATCTTATTGGTTATTTGTTCTCTATCAGTTTTACACAAATTTCGGGTTATGGACTTCCAAATATTTTGATTTCATCTGCACTGAAGTGACATAAGTTGTCGAAATGCGCATATGCAGAACCTAAATTCACAGTAACCTCGGTATTTTGTTATTTGTTACCACTGGGCCGATGCCACTGCTGGTGGACTGTTAGTCCCCGACGGTATTCACCAATCCAGTAGCCAGTACTTCGGTGCTGGCCCGAAAACCGAATTTATTTGGAAACATGCAATATCTAAATATCTACAAATGAAAAGGCACTATTTTTTATAGTACTATTTTCGAGGTCTGTCAAATATTGGCGTATTGAAACAGTGTAGTGCGCCCTGACAATATTATGGCTTTGACATTTAACACAATCTGGGCACACAGAAGCTATAGTTAGTCGTCATATAAGCGGGAGGTTGATGCATCAATAAATCTGGTTTAACCCACCATTTTATTTATAAAATGCCCGTTCCAAGTCGGGAATATGACGGCTTGCCAAAAATGTTCTGTGTCGGATTGTGTTCCCCTGATTCAGTCGAATGTTATACGGATTTTCCTTACTGGTCTCTTCCTTTGATCGATTCTGACTTTTGTTATCACTTTAATTTTTTAGTACATTTTGTTTAAACTAAGGAGTATCTCCCTCTTGCATAGCTCTGTCCTAAGCTTATTTTGGCATTTCTATTTAGATCCTATTGGTTATTTGTTATCTATCAGTTTTACACCAATTTCGGTTTATGGACTTCCAAATATTTTGATTTTATCTGCACTGAAGAGACATAAGTTGTCGGAATCCGCATATGCAGAACCTAAATTCACATAAACCTCAGTATTTTGTTATTTGTTACCACTGGGCCGATGACACTGCTGGTGGACTGTTAGTCCCCGAGGGTATTCCCCAACCCAGTAGCCAGTACTTCGGTGCTGGCCCTAAAACCGAATTTATTTGGAAACATGCAATATTTAATTTTAGTAAATTTTGTTTAAAACTGAGGAGTATATCCCTCTTGCATAGCTCTGTCCTTAGCTTATTTTGGCATTTCTATTTATAGATCTTATTGGTTATTTGTTCTCTATCAGTTTTACACAAATTTCGGTTTATGGACTTCCAAATATTTTGATTTTATTTGCACTGAAGAGACATAAGTTGTCGAAATGCGCATATGGAGAACCTAAATTTACAGTACCCTCGGTATTTTGTTATTTGCTACCACTGGGCCGATGCCACTGCTTGTTTACTGTTCGTCCCCGAGGGTATTCACCAACCCAGTAACCAGTACTTCGGTGCTGGCCCGAAAACCGAATTTATTTGGAAACATGCAATATCTAAATTTTAGTAAATTTTGTTTAAAACTAAGGAGTATCTCCCTCTTGCATAGCTCTGTCCTTAGCT
>MJUU01018167.1:6461-25661 GCA_002080025.1 Modiolus philippinarum | reverse complement strand
TGCTTGCTATCAGAGACATAGCTACCACGACATAGCTCAAACCTTTATTTTGAAATTGGGCATTTGACATAAATGAAAATACTTCATATTGCAGTAATAAATTGAGTAGGCATTAAATTAGTGTTTATTTGATTGTAAAATAAGAATAATGCCTGATGCCGAACCAACTTAAAAACTTTAAAAAGAATACGTTTAAGCCCTTACCTTTTTCACTGCTTCCTCATATCCCCGATTATTTAAATGGCAAAATTATTGACAGCCAGGTGGGGTTTAATTTATTGATCTTTTATGAATGTATTTAATGATGAAATTAAATGACTTTATACAATGTATGCAAAAACTAACAGTTCGAAAAGACCGCCAAACGATACTTATGTACATCGATTTTACATAGGTCATCACAATCTAAACCAACATTAAGGGCTCTTGGTGGAATACTCATAACAGGCTAGAAGATTTAGTCCTCGTTTTTTAATGGAATTTACTCAGATAAATATTTCTTCTATAGAGTCTATTAAACGGTGGATCTAGCCATTATAAAAAAAGGGGTACGTGTCATTTTTTTCCGTGTCTGATTTCTGCACGATTTTTTTTCTAGAAAAGGAGAGGTTCAAAATGCTCTGTATCCGCCAATATCATTGTTGCCTTGAAGTTCAATATTAACAAAAATAAAATCGAACAATCAATAATTATTCTGTAACGGTAGTCAAAATGAGAAATTCGTAATAACCTCATACAGCGAAGCAACAAACAGTTATAGTGATATTAATTATATATCGTCACAGGTAAAGCCTAAATATAAAAGGTAAAATTCTTTCGGAGTGATATAACATTCTCTATAGTGAAACTAAAAATATGTAAAAAAGCAAAATTTTTTAATATTCAAAGTGGAACTAACGTGTCTAGATTTTACAGTATTACAAGCATTTAAAGTAATAAGCCCAGACATATTTTGCATAGTTTTGTTTTTCTTACGAATGGCTAGACTTTTGGAATCAACAAGACATGCGCACGGTGATCAAGTTCAGCATATACATCGAGGATGTTGCCAGTGTTGATTTCTGATATTTGGTCAGAAATTCGGAAACCTCTATGGCACGCGATAGTAACAAAAATGCAGTATACTTAGTATTTCGAACGGAAACTAGGGGTTTTCGTGCGAAATACTAGGCATACCGCACGTTAACTATGGGTTTTCCGATCGGTATACATAGTTTTCGACGAAAACCCTAGTTTTCGATTAAAATTGAACGGAAACTAGGGGTTTGCGACGGAAACTCATAGTTTCCGATCGGTATCGTTAATTCAAGTTTTAAGCGAAAACGCTATTCATAGTTTAACCAATAAGAAACGAGAAACGGAAATCGCTATTTGATATGTTAAATATTCGTTAAGTTCGTCCAATCAGAAACGGAAAACGGTATTCAAGGTTTAATTAAACCAATCAAAACCGTTTTTTCTGTTTATCGCTTATATTTCCCTCTTTTTTTATTCAAATTTCGTATCTTTTATTTATTTTATATATTTTGATATTACAAATTAATTATCAAATAGAGTTTTACCTGTGACACATTTAAGTGCGAATGGATATCAGATTCGCGAGTCCTGAGAGGATTCGATCTCGACTGTCTAAATTCACTTTCACCAGTTAAAAGTTGTGAAATATCGCCGTTTTAGATTTAGTTTAAAAAGAATATTAAATTTAACTAATCTATAGAGCAAAGATTTTTATTTTCATATAGCTGGATGTGTACTGTGTTTCGAAATTAAAAAAAAACATGAGATTTTGTATGAAAAATAAATAATTTGATAAGCAGTGAAAAAAACAAAAACTCGGTCTTATAAATGATCAAAACAATTCAGTAATTTAAAACTTTTACTTCATCATATCCTATTCAAGGTGTTTTATAATTTGGAAGTTAGAAATTTCATGAATTTTAGCATTTAAGAGGAATGAAAAGTATAATTTTAAGTTTACGGTTTAAACTAACTCTATAAAAATGACAAAAACAATGATATGTTTGAAAATTTTACTTCATGATATCCTTTCGAAAGAGTTTGATATGTTGGGGAATAAAACCATTATGAAATTTAGCATAGAATAGACAGAAAAGTTAAATTTTCTAATCAGTCTGTGGTTCAAACTCAGTCTTTAAAAATGACGAAAACAATTCAGTGTTTTGAAAACTTTACATCATTATATCCTTTCGAAGGAGTTTTATAATTCCCGAACCAAAAAATTGATGAATGTTAGCATTAAAAAGATATGAAAAGTAAAATTTTTAGTCGACGGTTTATACTTACTCTTTACAAATGTCAAAACAAGTTAAGTGTTTTGAAAATTTTACTTCATTTTAGCCTTGTGAAGAAGAATGATATGTTGCGAAATACAAAAATCATCAAATTTAGCATAGAAAAGGTAAGAAAAGTAAGATTTTGAAACAGCGGTTTAAACTAAGTCTATAAAAATTACCCCAAAAAATTCAGTGTTTTGAAAATTTAACATCATAATATCCTCTCGAAGGACTTTTATAATTCGCGAAGCAAAAACTTGATGAATTTTAGCATTCAAAAACTATGCAAGTAAAATTTTTAGTCTGCGATGTAAACTAGCTCTTGAAAAATGACAAAAAAGTTAAGTGTTTTGAAAATTTCACATCATTATATCCTTGAGAAGTATGTTGCGAAATAAACAAATCTTCAAATTTAACATAGTATAGGTATGCTTTTCATACATATTTTATGTTAAATTTAAAGATTTTTTTATTTCACAATATATCAATCTCCTTCACAAGGATATGATGATGTGAAATTTTCAAAACGCTTAACTTTTTTTGTCATTTTTAATGAGTTAGTTTACATCGCAGACTCAAAATTTTACTTTTCATACCTTTTTAATTGCTAAAATTTATCAAGTTTTTGCTTCGTGAATTATAGAACTCTTTTGAAAGGATATTATGATGTTAAATTTTCAAAACACTGAATTTTTTTTGTCGTTTTAATAGACCGTGTTTTCATTGCTGTTTGATGATTTTTGTATTTCGCAACATATCAAACTTCTTCGCAAGGATATAATGAAGTAAAATTTTCAAAACACTTAACTTTTTTTGACATTTTTAAAGAGTTAGTATAAACCGTCGACATAAAATTTTATTTTTCATATATTTTTAATGTTAAAATTCATCAAGTTTTGCTTCGCGAATTATAAAACTCCTTCGTAAGGATATTATGATGTTAAATTTTCAAAACACTGAATTTTTTTTGGTCATTTTTATAGACTTAGTCTAAACCGCTGTTTCAAAATCTTACTTTTCATACCTTTTCTATGCTAAATTTGATGATTTTTGTATTTCGCAACATATCAAACTTCTTCGCAAGGATAAAATGAAGTAAAATTTTCAAAACACTTACCTTTTTTTTGACATTTGTAAAGAGTTAGTATAAACCGTCGACTAAAAATTTCACTTTTCATATCTTTTTAATGCTAAAATTCATCATGTTTTTGGTTCGGGAATTATAAAAATCCTCTCAAAGGATACTATGGTGTAAAATTTTCAAAACACTGAATTATTTTTGTCATTTTTAAAGACTGAGTTTAAACCACTGATTAAAAAATCTAACTTTTCTATTTCATGCTAAATTTCATAATTTTGTTATTTCGCAACATATCAAACTCTTTCGAAAGGATATCATGAAGTAAAATTTTCAAACATTTTATTGCTTTTGTCATTTTTAAAGAGTAAGTTTAAACTATACTTTTCATACCCCTTAAATGCTAAAATTCATGAAATTTTTAACTTCCAAATTATATAACTTCTTGGAAAGGATATGATGAAGTAAGTTTTAAATTACTGAATTGTTTTGATCATTTATAAGACCGAGTTTTTGTTTTTTTTTACTGCTTTTCAAATTATTTATTTTTCATACCAAATTTCATGATTTTTTTTTAATTTCGAAACAGAGCTACACATCCAGTTATGTGAAAATAAAAATCTTTTCTCTAGAGATAAGTTTAATTGAATATTGTTTTTAAACTAAGTGTAAAACGGCGATATTTCACAACTTTTACCTTGTGAAGGTGAATATAGACAGTCGAGATCGAATTCTCTCAGGACCCGCTAATCTGATATCCATTCGCACCTAAATTTGTCAAAGGTACAACTCTATTTGATAATTAATTTATAATATCAAAATATATAAAATAAATAAAAGACACAAAATTTGAATAAAAAAGAGAAAAATAAAAGCGATAAACAGAAAAAAACGGTTCTGATTGGTTTGATTAAACCCTGAATACCGTTTTTCGTTTCTGATTGGACGAACGTTAAATATCAAATAGCGATTTCCGTTTCTCGTTTCTCATTGGCTAAAACTATGAATAGCGTTTTCGCTTTAAACTCGAATTAACGATACCGATCGGAAACTATGGGTTTACGTCGCAAACCCCTAGTTTCCGTTCAATTTTAATCGAAATCTAGGGTTTTCGTTGAAAACTATGTATACCGATCGGAAACCCATAGTTAACGTGAGGTATACTTAGTATTTCGCACGAAAACCCCTAGTTTCCGTTCGAAATACTAGGTATACCGCATTTTTGTTACTATCGCGTGCCATAAACCTCTCTTTCCATTTCATAATATGTAAAATAGTTTACCAATAAACAATAACTTTTCATGTTATATTCTAAAAGCATGTGTACCTCTAAAGATTTTGGATAGAATTTCAACAAATTTACATTACCCCCTTCTCACGATTTACAAGACATACATTTCTATACAAAGCTTATAAAAAACCTAGAAGTGGACATATGCTGCCGAATTTTCAATTGCCTGTATCTCAAAATCAAGCGCTTATCATGCGCCGCACGAACATATTATTTTTTTCTTGTTTATTGTCAACCTTGCATAACGTTCTACTGATTCAAAACACATTTATGAAATTCTCAACACTTTCATTCAAAGGTTACAACTACCTTAAGTTACAATTATACGTCTGCTACAGAGGACATACATCGGCAATACACAATCGTAGACATATATTGGCAATACACAATCGTAGATATATATTGGCAATACACAATCGTAGTTGTTTATTAATTGTCTACCAGATCAACCAGTTAACAAAACGGAAATGATTACAGGACAAAATTACCCATTATAAACATATCATAGGCGTAAGCAAAAATTGGAAATCGCATATAATATCCAATTATGCAAAATAAAAAGGCGAAGTGTACGGACCTTAAATTCTCGCAATCGGCTAGCCTGATGGACATAAGTCAGAGAGACGTGTACACGGTCACATAAACTCTTGAAGGGTTGAGACCGAGTGCATGTAATATCAGTGCATAAACATATTGGATCTATAATGCAATCGAAAAGTGTAAATTGCAGGTTTGTTAATTGCTAAAGAATACAAATGTACTTTACGTGATCATGATTTCCTTCGATTTTGTGTTAACATTAATTTCTACACGGACTGAGTCACTGTTTTGGAGGTATTTTGGGGTTTTTTGCGCGATATTCATCAAGAATATATAGAAAATAAAAATCGAATAACTTTGAATTTTATTCTGATGTGACGAAGGCCGGGATTTCACAAAATTTGCGAATATTTTCGGAACATCTATGCGATACTCAAAAAGGTATTCCAGGTCGTCGGTGTGGTCAGGCGGGTTTAAATTTATATTCATCTTTTCAATTTTAGCTTGCCAATACTTTATTGCAAAAAATATAAAAGTAGATAAGGAATGAAGGGATATGGAGTAAAAGCAAATGAGACAATATCTCTGCAAAAACATGGAAAAAACAAGCAATGGAACAGCACTTTTATTGTTGTTCTTCAGGAATGTCAAAAAGATATAGATATAAATAAATAAATTAAATAAATAAAAAATTGAAAAATAGATGATATAAGATAAATAAATGCAAATAAAAATAATGATAATAATGCAAACTCAATAAAAAAATATAAATAGAATTAATTAAATAAATAATTTTACAAAATAGAATAAGATAAATAAAACATATAAATTCATCTATTAAATAAATAAAAATCTTTACTTTTGTTTTAAATGACTGGTCTGAGTTGTAATAAGTCAAGCGTTGAGTCAACTCCGATCAGTCATTCTCAACACTTATTGTGTTGTAAAAGTCTGATATCTGTTGAGAATGTCTGTCAAGTGTTGAATCAACTCTGATCAGTCTGTGCTGTAAAAGACTGACCCGTGTTGAAAATGTCTGTCCAACGTTGAGTAAACGCTGGTCAGTCATTTTCAACACAGGTAAGTCTTTTACAACACAGGAAGCGTTTAGAATGACTGGTAAGTGTTGACTCAACAAAATATTTGTCAATAGTTTATGTCCAGTTGCATCAATTTCAGATGGTCTAGACTTTGAATGGCCTGTCTGCTATCAAAATGTCCAGAAAAATTACTTAGGGTCGATTCAATAAATGTCTTCCTTCGCGACCTTCATGACCAATCAAATGCACTGATGTTGTGACTAATTCATTCTTTGCTTTGATGTTCCTTTGTAAAAAGATAACAAAATGGTCAAAATGCTACATTGTGTATGAATTAATATAAGAAAGAAAACAGGAAACACCTACAATGGCCGAAAACCACAATTACATGCCACAATCCACCAGGGAACCGCACAAGAAAAAAAAATGACAAAAGACAAACATGGACAACGAATGTACACATCTATGGTGTCTGTTTCTGTCCACATCAGATGACATATTGTTTTTTTAACATAGAAGCTGACACATATGTACACGTCAAAAACGGATGGTGGGGACAGGTTTATTGGATCGGTTCTACCCGATAGAATTAGCATTTTTTATTTGACTTGTATAAAGTCGTAATATTGAATGCGTAATTGGAAAGGGCGTATCTCGCGTGCCATATTAAAGAGCGATTTTACTACCAACAAATAAACAAAACAACTAATTGGCAAGGTTATATGTATATTCAACTGTTCGGTTTTAGTTTTAAGATAATTTTATAGAAAAATAGATAACTGAATGAATAAACAGATAAGGACAGGAATGTTAAGATAATAAATTAAATAAGTAAGTAAAATTTAAAATAAAAGTAAATAAATAAAAAATTGAAAACACAATTTAAAATAAATAAAATTGATTAGATAAATAATTGATATATATAGAGTAAAATAAATAAATAAAAATAATTAATATAAATAGAATAAAATATATAAATAAAAATATAATTAAAGTAATTTAATAAATAAAATCTTTACTTTTGTTTTAAGTGACTTGTCTGTGCAATGAAAATACATATAAAAATAAAAAAATATATAAATGAAACTTATTAGATAAATAATTAAAATAAAAAATAAATAAAAAAAATAAATTGATTAAATAAAGAATAAATAAATTGATTGAATAAATAAAAGTCTTAACTTTTGTTTTAAGTGACTTGTCTGTGTTGTAAAAGCTTGGCCAGTGTTGAGTAAACGCTGATCAGTCATTCTAAACGCTGCCTGTGTTGTAAAAGACTGATATCTGTTGAGAATGTCTGTCCAGCGTTGAATCAACACTGATCAGTCGTTCTCAACACTTCCTGTGCTGTAAAAGACTGACCTGTGTTGAAAATGTCTGTCCGGTGTTGAGTCAACGCTGGTCAGTCATTTTCAACACGGATCAGTCTTTTACGACACAGGTAGCGTTGAAAATGACTGATCAGCGTTGACTCAACACTGAACAGACATTCTCAACAAAAACCAGTCATTTATAACACAGGTAGTGTTGAGAATGAAACAACGGCAGTAGAATACCGAAGGAACAAAGGGGCGAAATTCACAAAAATCGAAGTCCAAAGACAAGGCAAAAACGAGAACACAGAAAACAATGACGTTAGACACAAAAACAATGACGCCAGACAGACACAAAGCACAGAACCAGAAACCACAACATTCAGAACAAAGGCACTCACAGTGTGAACTCCAGTGAAACTGAGAGTGACATCAGGTGCTCCGGGAGGGTAAGCATGTCCTGCTCTGTTAACAGCACCCGTCACACTGTGGGTGATTCAATCCGGGAAAATGTCGGTAGTCAAATCCGGGAAGACGTGAATCTAGCTGAAAATGTCCACTTTCCACTTTCATTTGGGATACTGACACGTCATATCTTTCAATGATGCTATGGTGACGGCCATAGAATTTCTTGAGGGATGAAATTAACAAAGGTTGAACAAATCCCTGACTAAGCAGCTTTTGGGACAGTGTTTTTGCTCTGTTCCAAAAATCACTGTACAAACTACAAGCTCGACAGTAACGAATCAACTGTGAAATGTACACTCCATAGGCTGGAGAGGTAGGTATATTGCTGCTAAGAAAGGAAAAGTTCACAATAGGGAAATTAAAATCATCACGCTTGTCATACAGCTTAGATTTCAAACGTCCATCTTCGTCAATATACAATAAAAGATCTAGGTACGAAGCTGAAGTAGGTGTTTCAGTTGTTTCTTTAATTTCAAGCTCATTTGGATATATCTGATGTAAATAATCCTTAAATTTAGGATTATTAAGAGAAAGCACATCGTCTATGTAGCGGAAGCTGAAATTAAAGGACTGGGCTAAATGTTTTTGTTTTCTTTGAATAAGCCCTGGTAAAAACTTGGCCTCGTACGAGTAAAGGAAAAGGTCAGCTAAAAGCGGCGCACAGTTTGTTCCCGTAGGAATCCCTATTGTCTGTTGGAAAACACGACCTCCAAATTCGACAAAAATATTGTCGATCAAAAATTCTAACATTTTGATTACGTCAGTCTCGGTGTACTTCTTATTTGAATCGGTGTGGTTCTTAACAAAATATGTCTTGTCTTTCCCTATAACTAAATAGGTGTATCTGCTTTCTCCATTTTTTGTGCAGAAACATTGATGTATTAAATCTGCAATTACTGTTTTCAATTTATTGTGTGGCAGGGTTGACTCAACATTACTGTTTTCAGTTTATTGTGTGGCAAAGTTGACTCAACATTGGTCAGTCTTTTACAACACAGGTAAAGACTGAGATTGACTGAAATTGGTTGGCCAACTCTTGTCAGACATTTCCAGCCAAATCTAGTGTTGAAAAAGACTGATCAGCATTGAAACGACTCAGCAAAGCCATTCTCAACTCTGTTCAGACATTCTAAGTAAAAAAACGACTGACTCTGGTAAAATCAGTCAAAATATTTGTCAATAGTGCATTTGATTCCATAGGCTACGTTAGAAAATAACTCGATTTAGTACCTACAGCTTTGGCAGTTGCCACAAAAAATCCTACATTTTCCGAAAGAACAGTAGTTAATGTGATTTTTTTTTTACAATTGCTTTTTGTGCATGTTCATTTAATTGATAAATTTGAACATGTATATATATTAAAATCCGGCGTACAACCACCATATGGATGAAAGGAACAAGTATTTATGTGTTCAACTGCTCGATTTATTCTTTGCACTGTGTATTTGCTTGTGTATCAATTTGATAGCGAGTTCATATTTGGCACATGCAGGTATCGTCTTTACCTGGGACCAATATAAGTCTTCGTCCACACCTAGACCAATACCATATATATAAATTAATTGTTTTCATAATTCTATAGTTGAGGTTAAAAACAAACGGTACACTTTATCTCCGCAAATTAGCATTTCATCTCCGCCAGAAGGTAAAATATAAATTTCAACTGCACGAATTAGAATTTGATGTTTGGACTTTAAGAATCAAGAACCTAAAAGCTTTTTCTATTGTTAACGCCTGCACATTTGTTCCACCTAAAACAGTTTCTGCTAAAGAAATATTATAATACTTGCAAAGTATTTCAATTTTCCTTTTGCAATTATACGTGTTTCATGGTGAAAATTTTCTGTAACATTTTATTCTTCGGAACAAATATTATGATGGAACTTCTGTCAAGGGGTGCCGCCCATGAAATTGTGTTTTCATACTCGTGTTGTGTATTTACCTTCAACAGGTTAAATAATTCGCAGAGATGAAGTATGATTTACAAAATCCGATTAGCCTAACTAAAGTCAACATGTATTGTATGCCTTTTTTTTCTACATTCGCGGAGATGAAGTGCTGAAAAACTACTTAATCATACTGACAAAACGTGTATACACAACATAGACAAGTGTTATATATTATAAATTCCTTTAATTATCTGAAACCCCTGTAATTTACCCATCCTTTCCCAAGGTTTTTTGTTATATATTTGAAACTTCGAAGTCAATTTCTGTTACGTTTCAAAGGGGCAAAAAATTTAAAGTGTTCCATGTTAATTTCATGACTGAAATGAACTTTCTTTAAATCGTATGAACTGTGTCCAAGGTTTTCAAAAGTCAAATTTATTCTTATTTACGAAAGTTGTTTATAAATATGTTGTAATAAGGTAACAGGAATTTTCTCCATGGAAAACACCAAGGAAAATGCGTAGGATAATTGATTTAGTAAGAAAGGTTATCTGGATATACCATGTTTGTACCTGCATAACAGAAACGGAAGTTTTGGATGTGTATATCTGGAAACAAAGTGCGAAATTATTCAAATTTGTATTTTGCATATGACAATTTCAACAACTTGTGCCTTATGAGTGCAGATTCATGTCAATTATTGAAATCCATACGCAAAAGTAATTATTTTAAACAATAAAACAATAAACTATAAAACAATTAAGGCGTTGTTCATTTGTTTGTATTTACTTATTTGTAGATACTCTGTCTCATGTGCATTTTCTCCATATCCTTTCATTCATCATAAATTTATTATTTCAAAATGTGAAAATACATTTTGTATATTGATTCTTCACCCGTGATTTTTTAGAGTTTAACGTCCAATGGGCAATATTTCAGCTATATCAGGACGAGAACAAGTTAATCATTAAAAAATAATTGTAAGTAAAAGAAGAAAGAAATAAAGGAGGAAGGGAAAACCGGGGCAACGACTTTTGATTGCCACTGGAAAAGAGGAGAAATGGGTAGGGGCAGGAAATTTAGCCTTCTCTATGAAACCCAATGCGTCTGATCTCTTCAGAGAAATATAGAAGGGGTCTTTATACTTCATGAAGCGTTGCGTTTCTCCACACAGTTTGGTTACAATGGTTCGTGGTCAGGCTTTCCGTATTATGACCTCACTACCCCGCAAAGACAGGGCCTTCCCCTATTCACCACCTTGGGGTGCGCCCGGCAGCTCTCTAGACAATATAATCGATAGTTCCTTATGAATCAGTTAATAAAAAACCTGGTTGCAATAATAAACCTATAGGGATCAAACTTTAACAGTACATGTACATGTACAATAGGCAAAGAAATAGCACACAAAAACAACATATAGAAATTTTATACCTAAACTGTTCGCCGAGAACTCCTCTTAATAGGGATGAATATAAGCTTTTCAAATATGTAAATGCTTTTTGTCAGAAACTTATTATGAAAATGATATCTGATATCAAACACATGGCCGCTGACAACTTTTTCAAAATTTCTGAATTTCTGTCCGTGTGGAAGTCTGTTCTGTAAAGATTTTGAATTCATCTTTAAACATTTCATAATAATTTTATATGAAATGAAATTTAATAATATATGCTTTCCAAATATATATTTCTTCGTTTGACAGAATGTTTATTAAGCAAACTATTTGAAATCAACACGCGTAAATTTCTCGACTATTTTGTAATCGAAAAATCCCTTCCTGAATTCGTCTTTTTATATTTACAATTTTTTTTTAACACCCGATGATAGATATTTCTTTCTTCTGTAAAAATCATTATTTCATTTTTTTCTGAAATAGCTCCAGTAACAAGAAAGTTATGGCAAAAAATGTACCAAAATTTCTCGTCCATTTTTATCCCGTCCTGTTTTTTTTGTAAAAACATATTAATACATTTCTTGTGAAAATTTTATCTGTGACTTTTATGTAATTGCTGTAACTTTTTAAGTTAAACGAACATGCAGATGGTGTACATTGTGAACAGTCTCTGAAAGACGTCGAATTTTTACTGTTGAAAAGTTCCTATGAATATACTTCACAATTATGTTTCTTGCGGTTGAACTCAGGTGACCCATTCAGTAGGTGAATCTTTATTGTGAAGGTACAAAAGTGCGATCAAACTAAATAAATAATATGAACTAGACGAATCGAAAATGTACTGCTTATAATCGTCGGTGCACGATAATGGGGATAGTGCAGACGAATGCCTGATAATAGCGTTCGTGCAAACTAACACACGATACTAGCGTTCATCCAGACGAACGAATTATTATTTAACAGTAACCAATCCAATTTTATTATTTTGATTTCAATCGTGCGTTTCCTTGCACAAACGAACGAACACGTTTATCGTGCAGACGAACGATCAAAGGAAACGAACGGAAAACAATACACGAACGAACCAAAAAACGATACACGAACGAACGAAAAACGAAAAACGAAAAACGAAGGAAAAAAAAGACAAGTTAAACAAATCAGGGGGTGTACTACAATATAATTAGATAATCAAAACAACACCTTACCTTGTTTAATACGGTAATTTCATTGGATATCCACGTTTTTTTCAGTATGTACAAAATTAAGTTACATGTACGTATATACTGAATTATTTATGTATATATGTAAATCGAATTATGTATATACGTAATTATTTCTGTATATACGTAATTATTTCTGTAGAAATAAAATCGAATTTCGTATATACGTAATTTTTGATGTATATACGTAAATCGAATTCCGTATATACAGCGTTATCTTTGTATATACGTAATTATTATTGTTTTTTGTCCTCTATCAGTTTTTACTTATCTTTGAGTTAATGGTCTTCCAAAGGTTTAGATTTTATCTGCACTGATGAGACATAAGTTGTCGAAATGCGCATATGCAGGAATTGAATTCACAGCAACTTCAGTATTTAGTTATTTTTACCCTTATACCGCGCCATAATAAATATAAATCAGTCATCTCCCCTATTGTAGTGTATTTTGTATAAAATATATCGAAAAAAAGGGGA
The DNA here is from genome assembly GCA_002080025.1 of Modiolus philippinarum. Taxonomy (NCBI): domain Eukaryota; kingdom Metazoa; phylum Mollusca; class Bivalvia; order Mytilida; family Modiolidae; genus Modiolus; species Modiolus philippinarum. The sequence continues at coordinate 12,659 of MJUU01018167.1, read as the reverse complement.
AAGAGTTTGAAAATAACATAATTGTAGTCCTCTAATACAAAAAATACTAATTGTAATTGCACAATAAGAATTGCTGAAAATTTAACACTTCTCTTGGCTTAAAATACTCATACCATGCTTCCCCAATAAACTACAATCACGGTTCATTCATTCTTCACCAATTAAAAAAAAATAATATAAACAAGTGATAATTGTGTTCGGAAGCGAAACACAAAAGTCTCCCAAACGAACTCCCATATCAGATTTCAAGGCATTACAAGACTCCCTCGAGAAAAAAAAAATTGGGCAGGGGAATTTGTTTATACATATTGCTAAAATCAAATCATAACATGCAGAAGAAAGCATGTTTTTTTTTAAATTATAGGTTTCTTGCTTGGTTTCCATAACAACCAAATGCATTATTAACCTTTACATCCAACTTCATACCTTGTTTAAAAAAAAATGGGCAGGGGTTTCCCTTATTAGCTAAGTAATACAAATAGCTGTAATAAAAATACAACAATTAACAATCATCAATAGTAGTTACGATTTTCTCAAAATTCTAAGTTTTTTGGGTAGTTTTCGTGACAACCATAGTTATTTTGAAATGTCCCCAACCATTACAATCATTTTAAACCCGCTTCCAAAAACAAATTTGGGCAGGGGTTCCCCTTATAATCGAAGTAATACATATTGCTGTAATTGCAATACAATAATATAAACAGAAAATACAATTTTATCAAAATTTCCAATTTTATGCATTGTTTCTATGGCAACCGTAGTCATTTTGAAATTTCCCCACCCATTACAATCAATTTTAAACCCCCTTCCGAAAAAATTTCGGACGGAGTTCCCCTTAAAATCTAAGTATTACATATTGCTGTAATCAAAACACAATTATAAGCAAGAAATTAAATTTTCTCAAAATTTCCAATTTTATGCGCGGTTTACATGGCAACCGTAGTTATTTTTAAATTTCCCAATCCATTGCAATCAATTTTTAACCTACTCCCATAAAAAATTTGGGCAGAGGTTCCCTTTATAATCTTAGTAATACATATTGCTGTAAAAAAATACAATTATCAACAAAAACTACTATTTTCCCCAAAAAATTCCATTTTTTGGTATGGTTTCCATGGCAACAGTATTATTTTGAAACTTCCAATGCTGATGAACCCTTTCGTACATCACACTTACCTTTCCCACGAAGTTTCATGAAGCTAGTATCCTCAGTTTTTTCAGATACAGTGAAAAAAGTGGCGAAAAAATTCAAAATTTCATTTCCCCATAGGGTTAACATGGAGGACTCCACCCCTCTTTGAACCCCCAAAATGTACCCTTAATAAACCACCGTTTGAAAACTGTTTGCATGTTGCACATCTAAAAATACGGGGCTAACATCCAACAAAGTTTGAAAGCTGTAGGAAAAATGATCTCTGAGATCTGGTTCAGACAAGTTCATCCGGAAGAGAAGAAAGGAGGAAGAAAATAACGAGTGATGATATGTTTGCATGCAAACACAAGTCACCCAAACCAGATTCCATACTCAATTGCTCTTTGAAAAAATTCTGTGTTGTATATATACCACCAATGATAGAAATAAGGTGTTCTGAAATATTTTTTATTCCTCATGTAAGAATTAGTTCCTTAAACTCGTTATGTTTTCGTCTATCAGTGCGATTAGTGCTTTCATTCACTGGTCAAAATTAACCTGGATTGCGTCAGAAAGTTGTGTCATTATGACTACCTATATCTGAGATAAAGTTTGGACAAAGTTTGTAAAATCCATTGAGGAATAATAATAATAAAAATGTTTTGTTGTAAATTTTCACCAATGATTAATAATGTGTTCTGAAATAATTGATTTTTTTATTCATCATGTAAGAATTTGTGTCTTCAATTCATTATGTTTTCGTCGAACAGTGCTAGTAGTGCTTTGATTCAAGGTAAAAACTTCATATCCTGTTTCATCATATATAATCATTTCTATTTTAAATATTGCCTGATGATATATAATCAATTATGATTTGATGTGTTTTTGGTTACATAAAGTTTTATCAGTATCAATTATTTAGCTGTGTGACTACCAGTAATTAAACTGTCAAATCTAAAGTTGATAAATTTTTGCCAGATGCGTCAAACTGGTTGTTTTAGGTAAAAATGTTTTATAATCTTAACTAGTTAATTAGAACAGATGGTTTATATTTCCCCAATTATTTAAATATATGTATATACCTGTCATCACTTACACCACTAATAAAAGTCAAACTGCAGTTGACGTTAAGGTTATCAATGTCAAACTGCTAAAAAGGAACACAAATGATACATAATGAAGTAATTTTCATTCATTTAAATAGCAAGAAATGATCTTATAATTTTGGGTCAATGTAACAAATTAAGATCTTAACAAGACACACATTTTTGCCATTACAGTTAATCAGCTTTCTGCTATGGTTGAAGAGTTATTACAAAAGTAAGGAATAGGATAAAAGTTCAAAGTGACCAATGACCTTTGACCTTGGCATTTTTAAATGTAACACATTTCACCTAAGTTGAATGGAAAAGGTTCCAGGTTCCTATCTCTTACTGTTTCCTAGAAACCATACTTAAAGATACGACAAAATTTTCAAGGGGCATAACTCATGAACTGTTGACAATAGAGGTTCGGTCCAAATGTAACAAATGTCCGCCATGACCTAACAAACCGTTTTGTCATACAAATAATCAGCTATCCTTTACGGTTTTCGAGTTATTCAAACGAAAAGATTTGAGGTCAAAGTTCAAAGTAACCAATGACGGTGGTCACTTTGGAAATTTTAAGACCTTTTTGCACATCTTGGGGATGGTATCTACTAGGGTGCCAAGTTTCATTAAGTTTGGAGCATCCATCTCTGTGAAAACGTGCGGATAAAGGTCGTGAAATTGAGGAATAATAACAGAGAAAAACAATAAGAAACAGAGTAAAAACAATAAGTCACCAAACTTCGTTTGAGTGACTTAATAAGAAACGCAACAAAAACAATAAGTCTCCCAAATGTCGTTTTGGAGACTTGATAACAAGTGATAACTGTGTTCGCAAGCGAAACAAAAAGTATCCCAAACGAACTCCAATATCAGATTTCAAGCTATTACGAGACTCCCTCCGGAAAAAAAATTGGGCAGGGATTCCCCTTAAAAATTAGATTATACATATTGCTGAAACCAAATAATCACATGCAGAAGAAAATTCGTTTTTCTCCAAATTTTAGGGACTGGCTTGGTTTCCATGGCAACTCAATGCACGCTTATCCTTTACATCCAATTTCTTACCTTGTTTCAAAATAAAATTTGGGCAGGGATTCCCCTTCAATAACTAAGTAATACATAGGGCTGTAATAAAAACACAACAATTAACAATTATCAACAGTAATTACGATCTTCTCAAAATTTAACGTTTTTAGTATAGTTTCCATGGCAAACATATATTTTGAATCTCCCCATCCATTGCAATTAATTTAAAACCCCCTTCCATAAAATTTTGGTCAGGGGTTCCCCTTATAACCTATGTTATACATATTTCTCAAAATTTCATTTTTTAAACAGAGACCCCAATTTAAAAAAATAAAGTTCTGGTTCTGTTTCCATGGCAACTAAATGATTTTTTGTCATTACACCCAATTCCAGACCCTTTCCCCCAAAAATTTGGTTAGGGTTCCCCTAATTACCTATGTAATACATATATCTCATAATTCCTTCTTTTTTTATCAGAAAACCTGATTTTCCGAAGAAAAAACAGTTTCTGGTGTTGTAATACATATTTCTCAAAAATCCTTTTTTTTTTATCAGAAAACTCAATCTTTCACCCAAAACAAGTTTCTGGTTTTGTTTCCATGGCAACGAAGTGCTCTTTTTTCCAGTACAACCAATTCCAGACCCTTTCCAAAAAAATTTGGCAGGGGTTCCTCTCATAAGCTATGTTATACATATTTCTCAAAATTCCTTCTTTTTTATCAGAAAACAAGATTTTTCCAAAAATAAGATTCTGGTTTTGTTTCCATGGCAACGAAATGCTCGTTTTGTCCATTACACCTAATTTCGAACCTCCTTCCGAAAAAAAGTGGGCAGGTGTTCCCCTTATAAGCTATGTAATATATATTTCTCAAAATTCCTTCTTTTTTATCAGAAAACAAGATTTTTCTAAAAAAAATAAGATTCTGGTTTTGTTTCCATGGCAACAAAATGCTCTTTTTGTCCATTACACCCAATTTCAGGTGTCCTTCCAAAAAGAAAAAAAAATTGGGCAGGGGTTCCCCTTTAAGCTATATGTAATATAAATTTCTCAAAATTCCTTCTTTTTTATCAGAAAACCAAATTTTTCCTAAAAAATAAGATTCTGGTTTTGTTTCCATGGTAACCAAATGCTTTTTTGTCCATAACACTCAATTTCAGACCTTCTTTCAAAAAAACAATGACAAAGGTTCCTCCTATAACATATATACTACTAAACAAAAGAAACGATACACAATTAATTTTGTAAATATTATGTATTTCGCAATTAAAAGATTTTTATTTAGTGTATAAATCTATTCAACGTCAAAACGCATTTGTTTATTCAATTTTTAAATCAATTCCGAAACGGATACGATGAAAATCCGGAATTGTAATTTTTCGCCCGATGATCGAGTTCGCCGTTAACAGATGGATAATTTGAATTGTTTGATGCCCATAATTTGGATACTTTATCATGTTAACAATTTGCCATCTTAAAAACAATGTCTTATTTCGATGCGCCGTTCAATCCAAAATCAACGCTGACAATGACTTAGCACAGTCAGACCGTTGAACTTGATTCTTACCCTAAATTCATTGCTATGTGAAAAGAAGAACAAACTAAAGACTATCAATGAATCCAAGGAAAACATGCTCATCAAATGATAAATCACGTGGCAGCAGGTCCGGTAAGACGTCACAACGTCAAGATCGCATAACATGCGTTTTACCGTTATGAGATCGGTAGTTGAAAACGGAAAAAAAGCCCGAGGAAATCATGGTCGACATAGCAACAGATATTTTACTTCAGCCGGTTCGAGAATGTGATGGTTTGGTAAAAGGAAAATTTGGACATACTCACTATTAACGCCTGCAAACAGAAATTCCGGATTATGACCTTGACTGTGACCGGAAATGGTTCAGAGAAATCTTTTTACAAGCAAAAAAAAAACATTTTATCTTTGAGTTACGGTTTTTCTGCTAGAAAGTAACATATTATTTTAGATAAAATCTGTGTATCGTTTCTTTTGTTGAGTAGTATATAATATGTATTGCTGTAATCATAATATAATCATTAGCATAAACTACTTTTTTCTCAAAATTTCCACTTTTTGGTTTGGTTTCCATGACAACCCTTCCTTACATTAAAAACACCTTTCCTATGAAGTTTCATGGAGCTAGAATAAAAAGTTTCTGAGATACAGTGAGAAATATGTTGAAAAATATCCAAAATTTCATTTTCCCATAGGGTTAACATTGGCGACAACACCCCTTTTTGAACCCCAATATGTACCCTTAATGAACCCCCTTTGGATAAATTTCTATGTTCTGCACAACTAGATATATGGGACTAACTTCCCAAAAAGTTTCAACGTTCTAGGTCTGATGGTCTCTGAGATCCGCTTCGGACAACTTCATCCGGACGAGAAGAAAGAAAGAAAGAAGAATAAAAAGAAGAAACGTAACAAAAACAATAAGTCTCCCAACTTCGTTTGGGAGACCTAATAATAACCAATTTAAAAGAAAAAGTATGCTACGATGAAAAACAGGTGTGCAGTATGCTTAATTTTTTCTTGATTATATATGTGTCAAATTTTGAATTGCTATTTATGAACAACAGTTTGGTATACCAATGGACACTTTTTGTGCTCCTTTACTCGCAGACTTGTTTTTATTTTCTTACGACCCTGAATTTTTTCAAGGACTCGTACAGATAATAAAATAAAAGATTCTAGATCCTTAAATCTCACTTATTAATATATTGGTGATGTTTTTCCACTAAAACACATCTTTTGCTAATAGATCCCATCGATATATTCGCGAGAACGAGAGATAAAGAAAACGACAGTCACCACTAGATCTGAATCAATCTGTTTGGACTCACATCTCGAATTACACGAACAAGTTCATCTCAATTCTGCATTAATCTATAAAAGGCACGATTCCTTTGGCAAGCGCGAACCACAAAAA
>MJUU01018166.1:142839-160655 GCA_002080025.1 Modiolus philippinarum | reverse complement strand
AGATGTAGATCCAGACTTAATCTTTAACGTCTTAAAATTTCAAAAATGGCGACGGTTGCCATAGACACGACAATAAAATCGGGGAAAATCAAAAGTGCTAAGAATTAGATAAAATTTTATTGGAGGGTTGCCAAACATGTATAGAAAGGATTTTTTGTGTCCCAAGACAACAATATCAGGGCTGTTGCCATTTTTCTTCTGTCTTTTTATTCAGACCTCAGAGACCACCAAGCCTTGATCTTTCAAACTATGTAGGAAGTAAACCCATATAATTATGTAGTTGTGAAGGACACAAAAAAACCCAAAAAACTCCAAAAGGCTTCATTCAGGGTGTATTTAGGGTATTTCAAAAGTGGTTGTGTCTTCCATAGTAACTCAATGGAAAATACAATTTTCAATGTTTTTTCACCATATTTCTGACTGTATCTGAAAAACTTAAACACAAGCTCCATCAAACTTCACAGAAACGATGTGTGTGATGTAAGAAAAGATGCTACAGTATTGGAAAATTTAAAATAGCTGCCGTTGCCATGGAAACAAAACCAAAAAATAAAATTTTGAGAAAAAAGTAGTTTATATTGTGTTTACAGTAATATGTATTACATGTGTGGTAATGAGAACCTCTGCCCAAATATTTTTGAAGGGGTATGAAATTGGGTGTAATGGATAAGAGAGCATTTGGTTGCCATGGGAACAAATCACAAATTGTATTTATGAAAAAAAGACGATTTTCTGATAAAAAACAAGGTAATTTGAAAAAGAACATTTTGCTTTTTGTTATGCTTTGATTACAGCTGATGTTTTATCTACACTATACTAAATTTGATTTAGAAAGAAGTTTTCAGTAGACACTGATGAACAGTGAAGCATTTGGTTGCCATGGAAACCAAGCCAGAAACCTATAATTTTGCGAAAATAAGTTTTGGTATTTTTATTACAGCTATATTTTGCGAAAGGATATGGAGTAAATGAACATGCAACCATAACACATATCTTTAGTTCTTCTGCAATAATTTTAATGAGCTGTAAGGCCATTTCGGAAATTAATTCCTCATCAGCAGCACTGGAACCCAAACAAAGGAAATACCATAATTAAAAAAAAAATGTTTAAAATGAATAAAACCAAACGAAATCCGAATAATCAGTAATATCAAATACAGCCAAGGACAAAACTGCGATTGAGGGAGTTAATCGTTATATGTATACTTGGAATATAAGGGAACCTCTGCCATTTTTTTTTCTCAAACGAGGTATAAAATTGGTTATACTGGATAATCAAGCATTTGGTTGTTATGGAAACCAAGGCGAAAACCTATAATTTTCGGAAAGACGTCTGTTTATTACAGCTTTATCTTTCACTTGGGTATTAGGGGTAACCCCTACCCAAATTCTTTTTAAAAGAGGTATAGGATGTGTTTTAATGGATAAAGTAGCATTTGGATTCCATGGAAACCAAGCCAGCCAAATACCTATATTTTTTTTTTGGCTGCATGCTATGTTTTGATTTCAGCAAAATGTATATACAAATTTATAATGAGAGCCCCTGCCTTTTTTTTTTGTTGTTGGGAGATCCTCGTAATGCCCTGAAATCCAATGTGGGAGTTCTTTTGGAAGACTTTTGCGTTTTGCTCTTCGAACACAGCTATTAGTAGTTTTTGTTGCGTTTACTTTCCTATTTTTAAATTTTCGATTTCTTTCTATATTCCCGTCCGCACCGAATCTCAGAGACCATTAAACTTAGAACTTTCAAACTTTGTAGGATCTTGCCCCCTATATCTATTTCTGCAAGAAATAAACATTTTCGAAAGTGGGTTCATAAAGGGGACATTTGGGGCTCAAAAAGGGATGGATTCGCCAATCATACAGTCCTTGTATCAGTAGCCGTTACTGATTGACGGATTGTTTACTGATTGATGACGGATTTTAGACCGATTGATGACTGATTTTTCACTGATCGATGACGGATCCATAAACAACTGATGTGTACGTATTTTACGGATGTAAACGTATTTTACTGATCGCATCCGTAAATTACGTGTTGTATCAATCAGTAAATCACGTATGACGGATACATTAATATTTGGAATTTTAAGGCAAAACAAATAATATTATTCTCGTGTGTTTCCAGGTTGTTAGATACATCTTTTTCGAATATAAAGACGAATAAACGAATGATGTATTATGTTTCAATTTAAATCGTTTACATGTATTTGTGAATGAGAACTGGGTATCTAAACTGCATAAAACAAGTCTGCGTTTTAGACTCGATCTTTGAAAATGACAAAAACAATATTTTTTTGCAAATTTTATTGATCATATTCTTTCAAAGGAGTTTTATATTTTGCAAAACATAATTTCAATGAATTCTGACATATTTAAATCTTGAAAAGTCAGATTTTCACTGTGCGGTTTAAACTCTGTTGATAAAAATGACAAAAACAATTGAAATATTTCACAAATTTTATTCATCATATCTTTTCGAATGAGTTTTATCTTTTACGAAACACAATTTTAATGAATTTTAATATATTAAAGGCTTGATAGTAAGATTTAAGTCTGCGGGTTAAACTCTGTCTTTACAAATGACAAAAACAATTGAAATTTTTTTGAAAATTGTATTCATCATATCCTTTCAAAGGAGTTTTATCTTTTGCGAAACACAATTTTAAAGAATTTTAACATATTTAAGCCTTGAAAAATTAGATTTTTAGAGTGCGGTTTAAACTCTGTCTATAAAAATGACCAAAACAATTGAAATATTTAAAAAAAAATTATTCATCATATCCTTTCGAAGGAGTTTTATCTTTTGCGAAACACAATTTTAATGAATTTTAACATATTTAAGGCTTGAAAAGTTAGATTTTTTTAGTGTGCAGTTTGAACCCTGTCTACAAAAATGACCAAAACAAATTGAATTTTTTGGAAAATTTTATTCATAATATCCTTTCGAAGGAGTGTTATCTTTTGCGAAACACAATTTTAATGAATTTGAGCTATTTAAGGCTTGAAAAGTTAGATTTTTAGAGTGAGGTTTAAACTCTGCCTATGAAAATGACCAAAACTATTTAAATATTTTGAAAATTTTATTCATCATATCCTTTTGAAGGAGTTTTACCTTTTGCGAAACACAATTTTAACAAATTTCAGCATATGTAAGTTTGAAAAGACAGATTTTAAGTCTGCGCTTTAAACCCAATCTGTAGAAATGACCAATTTAAAACAATTAAAATATTTTGAAAATTTTATTCATCATATCCTTTGGAGGGAGTTTTATCTTTTGCGAACACAATTTTAATGAATTTTAACATATTTAAGGCTTGAAAAGTTAGATTTTTAGTGTGCGGTTTAAAGTCAGTCTATAAAAATTGAAGAAACTATTTTAATTTTGTGAAAATTTAATTCATCATATCCTTTTGAAGGAGTTTTTTTTTTATTTTGCGAAACACAATTTTAATGAATTTTAGCATACTTAAGGGTTGAAAAGTCAGATTTTTAGTGTGCGGTTTAAACTCTGTCTATAAAAATGACCAAAATAATTGAAATATTTTAAAAATTGTATTCATCATATCCTTTCGAAGGAGTTTTATAAACACAATTTTAATGAATGTTAACATATTTAAGGCTTGAAAAGTTAGGTTTTCAGTCTGTGGTTTAAACTCTGTCTATAAAAATGATCAAAACAATTGAATTATTTTACAAATTTTATTCGTCATATCCTTTCGGAGCATTTTTATCTTTTGAAAACACAATCTCAACAAATTTCAGCATATTTTAGTTTCAAAATTTAAATTTTAAGTGTGCAGTTTATACGCCATTGGCTGAAATCAATTTCCGTGCAACCCCCACTTCCCATCTAGACCGATTTTTTTCAGTCCTCCTATATCCCCTCTTCAAAATAAAACATGTAGCATGAACATAACCTGCACGCATAGACAGTATAGGGCCACTTTTATAGTACACCGCGAAAAATTCTTGTATTTTCGTTTTGACCTAAGTTTCATCTTTTATGCTCCATAATTATTCAATGATAAGTAATATGTAGTGAAATTTGACACCAAATTAAAGTTAATTTAAAACCCTTTACAATGAACTCAAATTTGGGCACTTTACGCCATTTTTATGATCTGGGGATTCAAAAAATGTTCCCCTCCCCCTGCAAAAAAATAGCGAAAATGACATTTTTAGGCTGTCAATTCCTTTCAGATAAACAACCCTCGTCATTTGATCTAGTTTTTATGGTTTACTTATCTGTTGTGATACAATTTTGGAAAATAAAACCATTATTGTCCATAAAATTTTGATTTTCGGTATATAATTTTTGAAAAATGGGAATTTTCGGAATTTTCGATTTTTTCACAATTTCGACTTTCTGACTTTATGGTCGTTAAAATCTGAATAAATATTTAATAATTGCCGATGTAATAATGGTTTATGATATGATAGCAACATATCGTGTGCAAACATTTTAGTTTCAGACGTATTGTAGGTTCAGAAATGTGAAAATTAGCACCCCTCCCCCTTAAAATTAAGGGAAAATATGAAATATCCAGGCTCTAAATGATTAAAAAATAATGTTTTATTGGAATTCTAGTGTGTATTTTACTTAAGCTGACGTGCAGAAGATCATTAAAGTAGATTTTAACTTTTAAGGGGTCTCTTTTCGATTCTCCTGCTCGAAATTGTATGCAAAATGGGAATTTTCCATTTTTTCAGAATTTCTGCTGTTTTGACTTTGAGATGCAAATACTTCATGAAATTGATATATAACTTGAAAATCTTGATTTGACATCCTTTCATTATATCTAAGCCCTAAGAAAATATGTTTTTAAACATTTTTAGAATATCTACATTCTCATAAATTACAAACATATAACCCCTTACCACAAATATTCAAAACAATTTATTTCATTTTGTTCAGCTTGAAAAGCTTCAACATTGTATAAAGGTCCAATAACATATCATTTCAAATACCAAAATACACAAAGACTCCCATATATCACAAATAAGACCATGTGTATGGTTGATGGGCAGTTATACAACAATTAAACTTCGATTCTTGTAACATTCCGAAATGCTGAAAATCCCATTTTTCACGGAAATCGCCTATACAAGTTTACCCATATTTTGGCGTTAAAATTGCATATTGCGATATATAGAATGCATGTTTTTTTAAAGAAAGTAAAACATAAGAATGTTTTGTTCATATAAATGTACAGAAATACATATTCTGGGGGATTTTTAAGCATCATTTTCCTGGTGTAGGGTTAAAATTTTCGGAATTTAGAGTCACATTGAACACTCGTTGTTCTTCTAAATATTGTTTTTATAAAACTTATATATCGGTTAGAACAATGAATTGGAAATTCTGCATATAGATCCTCCAGAATTGCAACATATTACTATTTAAAAGTGAATTTTGGACAAATCTGAAATGCTGAAACTTCCCATTTTTCATCAATTCTGTACAAAATATTAAGTTTAAGCTGACAAGTGGGACTTAAAATAACAAATCTGATAGAAATTATGCAACAATGTTATATTCAATGCAGATTTTGTGTGTTTTGGTTCTTTTTGTGCGAATATAGTAAAAAATGACTATCATAGCGAAAATTAGTTGGGGTAGGGTTAGGTTTTTCGGTATTTAGAGTCACATTAAACACTCCTTGCTTTTCAAAACAGTAACTTATGTATCGCTAAGAACAATTAAATGGCATAGTTGCAGATGAATCCTCCAGATTTGACATATATTACGATTTAACAATGAACTTTTGAGACATCTGAAATGTTGAAAATTCCCTTTTTTCATCAGTTTGGGCAAAATATTGAGTTTTAATCAACAAATGGCTGTTAAAATACCAAACCATGATGTAATTAATGCAACATTGTCATATATAACACACATTTTGCGTGTTCTAGTTATTTTTATGCGAACTTAGACAAAAAAATTTAAATTTTAGGGAAAATTTGTTGGGGTAGGGGTAAGATTCTCTGTATTCAGAGTCACATAAAACACCCCTTGATATTCTAAACACTGTTTAAGACAACTCATGTATTGTTAAGATCAATTTATTGGCATATCTGCAGATATATCATCCAGATTTGCCATATATAACGGGTTAACAGTGAACAATGGCCAAATCTGAAATGTTGAAAAATCCCATTTTTCATCAATTTCGGGAACAATGTTAAGTTTAAGTCAACAAAAGGCTGTTAAATTACCCAATCGTGATGTAATTCATGTAACATTGTCATATTCAACACACATTTTGCGTGTTTGAGTTAATTTATTGCGAACATAGACAAAAAATTGCTAATTTTTAAAAAAAAATGTAAGATTTTCGGTATGTTGAGTCACATCAAACACTTCTTGTTTTTCTTAACAATGTTTTCAGACATCTAATGTATCGTTTAGAACAATAAATTGGTACATCTGCAGATATGTCCTCCAGATTTGGCATATATAACGATTTAACAGTGACATTTTTGCAAACCTGAAATATTGAAAATTCCCATTTTTCATCAATTTCAGGCAAAATATTGAGTTCAAGTCAATAAATGGCTGTAAGAATACGAAATTCATGGTATAATTTATGAAACATTGTCATATACAACACATAATTTGCGTGTTCGAGTTAATTTGTTGCGAACATAGACGAAAAATTGACAATTTTAGGGAAAATCTGTTGGGGTATGGGTAAGATTTTCGGTATTTTGAGTCACATCAAACACTTCTTGTTTTTCTTAACAATGTTTTCAGACATCTAATGTATCGTTTAGAACAATAAATTGGCATATCTGCAGATATATCCTCCATATTTGGAATATATAACGATTTAACAGTGAAATTTGGGCAAATCTGAAATGTTGAAAATTCCCATTTTTCATCAATTTCAGGCAAAATATGGAGTTTAAGTCAACAATTGGCTGTTAAAATACGAAATTATGGTATAATTGATGAAACATTGTCATACACATCACTCATTTTGCGTGTTATGGTTATTTTTATGCGAACATAGACACAAAATTGACAATTTTACAGTATATTTGTTGGGGTAGGGGTAAGTTTTATTGATGTATGATGTTTATATTACATAAGAATGGCCATTATTTGTAATATTTGTAAAGCAAATATAATAAGCTTTCATTTGATACCTTCTTTAAATGATATTTGTTTACTGAAAAGTAATATTGGACAAAAGAATGACAAAACTTAGTCAAAATCGGATATATTCAAAGATCCATGTATTTGGTCTATTTGAAAATAAAACTTTGGTCATTAAAAATATGTTAACATTATGTTAACATGTTTTATATTCAAGCCCATGGACTATTAAACTCTGTTTATAAAAATGACCAAAGCAATTGGAATTTTTGGAAAATTTTATTCATAATATCCTTTCGAAGGAGTTGTATCTTTTGCGAAACACACCTTTAACGAATTTTAACATTTTTTAGGCTTGAAAAGTTAGATTTTTAGTCTGCGGTTTAAACTCAGTCTGTAGAAATGATCAAAACAATTTAATTTTTTTGAAAATGTTATTCATCATATCCTTTCGAAGGAGTTTTATATTTTGTGAAGCACAATTTAAATGAATTTAAGCATTCTTTTAGGTTGAAAAATCTGATTTTTGTTATAAAGTTTAAACTCAATCTTTAAAAGTGACCAAAACAATTCAGTTTTTTGAAAATATAACTTCATACAATCCTTTTGAAGGAGTTTTTTATTTTGCGAATCACAATTTTAATGAATTTTATCATATTTAAGGGTTGAAAAGTTAGATGCATAGTCTGCCGTTTAAGCTCAATCTTTAAAAATGACCAAAACAATTCAGTTTTTGAAAATTTTACTTCATACAATCCTTTTGAAGGAGTTTTTTATTTTGTGAATCACAATTTTAATGAATTTTAGCATATCTATAAAAGTTACCAAAACAAGCATTTGGTTGCCATGAAAACCAAGCCAGAATCATATAATTTTGAGAAAAAAAAATGTTTTCTTCTGCTTGTTATGTTTTGATTTCAGCAATTTGTTTAAGCTAATTTTTAAAGAGATCCCTTTGTTCTTTTTTTTCTTCAGAGGGAGACTAGTAATTCCCTGAAATCCGATATCTGAGTTCGTTTGAGAGACTTTTGATTTTTGCTCTTCGAACACAGTTATAACTTGTTGTTATTCCGATTTCCTTCTTTCTACTCGTCCCTATGAACTTGTCTGAAATTCATAGAACTTCCTAACCTTGTAGGATGTTTGGCCCATTTATCTCGTTGTGTAAGAACAACAATTTATGAAAAGGGGGTTAATTTGGGGGTTCAAAAAGGGTAGGGTCTTCAATGTCATGAGAAAATGTAATTTTGTTTTTGTTCCCATTTTTACACTGTACCTCAAAAACTTTTGACACCATGAGAAAATGTAATTTTGTTTTTGTTCCCATTTTTTACACTGTATCTCAAAAACTTTTGACACTAGCACCATGAAACCTTATAGCAAAGGTGTATGCCATGTACGAAATGGTTCCATAACATTGAAAATTTTAAAATCACTATGGTTGCCATGGAAACCATGCCAAAAATTGAATTTTTGAGAAAATTGTATTTTCTACTTCTCATAGTATTTTGATTACATCAATATGTATTACAAAGATTGTAAGGGGAACCTCTGCCTTTTATTGGAATGGGGTTTTAAGTTCATCGTAATGGATTTGGGAAGTTTATAGCTGCCTTGAAACCATGCTTGTATATTAAAACTTGGGAAAATTGTATGTTCTGCTTATAATGGTTTTGATCATATACAATTCCCTGAAATCCGACATGGGAGTTCGTTAGGGAGACCTTTGACTTTCGCTTTGTGAACACAGTTATAAATTATTGTTAATCCGATTTCCTTCTTCCAACTCGTCCCCATGAACTTGTCCGAACCAAATCTTAAAAGATCATAGCTCCTAGAACTTCCCAAATTTGTAGGATGTTGGGCCTACATTTATTGTTGTATAAGAACAACAATTTTTGAAAAGGGGGCTATTTGAGTTTCAAAAATGGATGGGGTCTTCAATGTTAACCCTAAAAGAAAATGAAATTTTGGTTTTTTTTTTCTCATTTTACCACCGTATCTCAAAAACTTTGACACCAGCACCATGAAACTTTATAGCAAAGGTGTATGCCATGTGCGAAAGGCTTCTAATACATTGAAAATTTCAAAAAGAATATGGTTGTTATGGAAACCTTGCCAAAAATTAAAATTTTGAGAAAATGGTATTTTCTGCTTCATATAGTATTTTGATAACATCAATATGTTTTACTGAGATTGTAAGGGAAACCTCTGTCTTTTATTGGAATGTGGTTTTGAGTTCATTGTAATGGATTAGGGAAATTTCAAAATAACTATGGTTGCCATGGAAACTATGCTTATATATAAAAAAATGGAAAAATGTTCTACCTATAATGCTTTTTGAAGACAGAAATATGTATTACTTAGATTATAAGGGGAATCCCCCGCAAAAATTTTCTTTTACATTGGTTTGAAATTGGCTGTAATGGATAGTACATCCAATAGCAGATATCTTTTGATTTTGTTGGGCCATATCGATCTTGTCACGATCTTAACATACTTCACACAATTTTGTTAAGATCGTGTAAGATTTTAAGTTGGGTTAAGATAAATGATTTCAAGGACGATCAAGACGTGTTCAGATAGTTTAAGGTCAAATGAAATTCACTTGTCAATGCGTTCAGGAACGATCAAGGCGGTCTAAGTTTGTTAAGACCAAATAATATCCCGATTTTATCTTACTTGATCTTGACAAACGTAACACATCTTGATCGTCCTTGATAGCAATTATCTTGAAGTACTTCCGAATATCTTACACAGTCTTGACAAAATTGTGTCAAGCTTATGAAGATCGTGTTAAGATCACAAAGGCCATACAAGAGCATGACATATCTGCTAATGAGCTTTAGATTGCCATGGATACTAAAACAAACAAAAAAAATGAAATTTTGAGAAAATCTTATTTCTTTTTGATTATTTTATTTTGATTACAGCAATATGTATACCTAGATTATAAGGGAAACCCCTAGAATGTTGGCCAATAGATAATGGTAGATGTGAAATCATAAACAAGTTTTCAAAGATTGTTCATTAGAGATATTTGTGGTGTATCAAAATAAATGGGGTCGTCCTATAGCCACTCTGTGGGAATATGATATTCAAAATGTTTTCACTGAATCTAAAAATCTAGTATTATTAATTCATTTAAACTTCATCAGAAGGTTAATTGCCATGCATTATCAACATCAATGGTCACAATAATAGTCACGGTTGCCATGGTAACAAAACCAAAAACTTAAAATTTTGAGAAACACCGTATTACAGCATTTTAAATAAACCTCTGTCCATTTTTTTATAAGCTACAGTCTTGTAATGCGATATGGTTGTGCATTTGGGAAACTTTTCTGTTTCTATTCCGACTAGAGTTATCCGTTAATATCAAAATTCAAACATTATTTCTTCCAGTGGTAATGAACTTGCCCGCATCGGATCACCGTGACTATTAGCCCTTGAGTTTTCACACGTTGTATGATGTTAGCACCTCATCTTTAAATGAATAATCAATTTCAATTTTGAACAAGGGTTCACTATCAGTACATTTTGGAGACTCAAAAAGGGGTGGGCTGTCTTCTATGTTAACCCAATTGGAAAATGACATTTTTTATGTTATTTTCATTACATCTCAAGGACCATTGTCACTAGCTATATGAAATTGTTTATCATGAAACATAGAGTTCTACATCATTTGGAATTTTTAAATATTAATAGTTGCCATGGAAACCATATCAAAGAATTGGAATTTAAAGAAATTGCATGTTCTGTTAATAATTAATTTTAGGTAACAGCCTTCGCAGTACTAAAATATTAAGGGGAATCCCTGCCGAAATTGTTTTAAAGGGTAAAATTGGTGGAATTTAATAATAGGGTATTTTGTTACCTAGGAAACCAAAACAGAAACAGCTACGTTAATTTTTTTGAGAAAAACGTTTTTAATGCTGCAAGTTACATTTTGTTTCATCAATTAATATTTACTTGTTAATAAGACAAACCCCTGTCCATTATTTTTCGGATGGTCTCGTTACGTCCTTTAATTCTAATCTTTTGTCTTAACTCTTCGATCAGTGTAATAACTTGTTATTGTTCGATCTTTCTTTCTTCTCATGCGGATGAACTAATCCAAAGAAGATCAAAGTGACCATTACACTTAGAAGTTTAAAATTTGGTAACATATTAGCCCAATATATCTAAATGTGCAATTAAAATTTTTCAAATAGAGTCCATTAAAGGTAGTTATTGGGTATCAAAAAAGGGATAGATTCGTCCTATAGTAAGTCTACGAGAAAAATAACATTTTGAATGTTTTTTTCTTTATCTCAAAAACTAATGTCCCTGGCTCCATCAAACTTTCATAGGAAGGTTTGTGTGTCGGATAACCTAAA
Organism: Modiolus philippinarum; assembly: GCA_002080025.1. NCBI lineage: Eukaryota > Metazoa > Mollusca > Bivalvia > Mytilida > Modiolidae > Modiolus > Modiolus philippinarum. The sequence continues at coordinate 149,174 of MJUU01018166.1, read as the reverse complement.
GATTTACATCATTTGAAATTTCAATAACTACCTTGGCCACAGAAATCATGCCAAATAAATCGAATCTTGAGAAAATTGTAGTTTCTGTTGATAATTGTATTTTTATTACAGATTTATATATTACTTAGGTGATAGTAAAACCCCTGCCAAAATTTTTCTTTCCATGGGCTATAAGTTGGCTGTAATGGGAAATGGAGCACTTGGTTGCCATCGAAACTAATCTAGAAACCTACAGTTTGAGAAAAACGTGTTTTTGTTGCATATGATGTCATTATTCTACTGTATGAATCAAACAAATTATAAGGGGAACCCCTGCTATTTTTTTCTAAGGAGGTTTTCACTGCCTAGATATTGGATATGGGAATTCGTTTGGGAGAGTTGTATTTCGCTCTACGGAAACAGTTACACCTTGTTACTAAGTCACCCAATGAATTTTGGTGACTTATTATGTTTACTCTGCCTCTAATCAAGTCTCCAAAACTTCGTTTTGGAAACTAATTGTTTTTGCTCAGTTCTTATAATTAAGTCTCAAACGAAGTTCTTGTTATTATTCCGCTTTTTAAAAAAATTTCGTCCGGATATACATTGCAGGGTGTTTGCCCCATATATCTAGTGTGCACGAAACATTTTTATTTTCGAAATGGGGAGTTAATTAAGGGTACATTGACGGGTCCAAAAAGGCTTGGGTCTGCAATGTTAACCCTCTTGGAAAATGAAATTTGGATTGTTTTTTTTTCACAGTTTTTTTAGGTATAAAACATCCGTTTCAAAAGGATTTGAAGAGCTGTTGTTGTCATGGAAACCATAAAAAATATTGAAATTTTGAGAAAAGTGTGCCTTTTACTTCAAGTTATGTTCGGATTTCAGTAATATGTATAAACTAATTAATATACTCCTTGGAGAAACTGGCTTGTTTCAGTTAAGTGGGCATGATCTTTCTTAGGGTTTTGTTTGTACAAATTACTAATTATTAAAAACAATAAATATGTCAGAACATGTTGATTACAGCTCTGAACATATTCCCTACATATAAAAAATCCCTGCAACAGATGTTAAAATGATAATTTTTAATGAAATAATGATTGTAGATAAAACATTACATTATTTTTAATAAGAAGTATGTTTTAAAATGGCTTTTATGGGGTTCTTTATTAATGAAATTAACTACCTTTATAGATTGTGATTCCCAATAACTTTATCAATAACAAATTGACAGTTTCTATATTAATTGACTATCAATAACAATAAATTTAGAATGTAATTATACCACTTTTATCATGGATATATTATTACCTCGGTTTAAATTCTATTGCATTTCCACTATTTATCTATAAATTATTTTAAAGTTTAATATTCTGCAGAGGTTTTGTTTTTCTTTCATAATGACCCGGGGGGGGGTCACTTCATACATATAGGTATATAAGACTGTCGTTGGAACGGGTCGAATTTTGACATCTTGTATATCCATGGGTCGCAAATTAACTATAACTGACCACAATCCTCCCTTTAGCTGTAATTAATTATCATTATTAAAATTATAAAATATTTATCATCATTCGATGTTTCAGTAAAGAACTTCAGTGAAATTAATTGTTTTCTTACCCAAATTATAGAATTTTACTATAAAATTGAGATCGGTTAATTTTGAAATCACCCACAAATGTATATGAATGCGTCGGTACTTTGTTCAGAGCAAAGTAAGAAACGGGATGTTTTGAAAATGCCACTGGCATGTCTGTTCCCAATTTCAACTAAAGTGACCTCCCATATAATCACTACGATGAGGTTATTTCTTATGTTAAAAAGGCAACAATTTTTATTCTGTTCATAAATATAATCATTTTCTTTCGTTATTAAGTATTAATTATGTAAAATATTAAAAATATTAAATTGTAAAAGGATAATAATTCAATAGGCTTGATTAGTTTTTATGAAATGAAGGGTGATAAAAGAAAAGTTTTACATTTTCTTGTTTGTTGAAACTATGGTTACAAACATGGCAAAGAACAATCAGATCAATGAAGTACAAATTTGGCATGTCTTTTACTAGTTATCTGAATTGGATTATATGACCTATCATAGAGAGGTTTGCACTTCGCCTGTAAAAAATCAAATACAAATTGCTAGTAATAAATCCACCCCCCCCCCCTCAACTTGATAGCGGAACGGTACTTAATGATAAGGGCTTTCTGTCGGTCTTTAAATCTATGCCTTCCTTAATGCCAAAGAGTACACAGTCTCTAGCATGTCTAGTCTGAAATTGTCCTTAACTAATGAAGGACCGCCATTGGGTTTTGTATGGAACTGTCACTAATCCATACATATTGTGTGTGTAACTGCTATTTCAGAAATTGACTAGAAGGATGTAAAACAAATATTTTGCCGTTATAAGGGTATGCATGGCGGTACTCTTATGACGGTAAAATAAAGGTAATGATAAGAAAAAAGGTGAAAACAGTAAAAATCAAAATTATGAACAGCTTCCTATAGCAGTCCTATCCAAGACAGAATTTCGCATGATTTTGTTACTCTTTTTGCGGATGAAGATGATAAAAATGTTAGAATGATATAAGGCTAAAGGAGAGATATTTTGCTTAAATGACACTAAGGCTAACTTATATTCGATCATAATGGACGACAATAAAAAAGTCAATAAAACGCTAGTTTTAGCTCACCCCACAAAGTGAGGGAGGCTTATGTGATGCCCCAGGCAAGTTCATTCCAGCTTACTGATACGCCCCTTTCAACCATATTTGTAGATATGATGCATTTAAGGGCTAAACATACAAGGCATGCTTCGAATGCTGTCTGTGACCTCCATTTTACACATGAGCGACTTGGGGAAAGTAGAACGTCCCAGATATGCACCTTACCTTTGACAATAAAGGGCATACCTAAAGATTCTTCAACAGTTAATAGATGGCATAAGAATGATTGTGATAAAGCAGCTGATTGTAGCTGAAAAGACCTAAAGCAATTAACCACAGATGATATAGAGAAGACCTTGCTTGAGCTCCAGCCAGATGAAAAAAAGGTTGCAGCTAATGTTTCAAACAGAATCATATTGGTCAATAAGTAGCATTGGAGGAATTGAAACAAAATGATGTGTTTTGGGACTTTCAGGACAAGAAAAAGTCCAATCAATCAAAAGCAGATGTATTTGATATGGATGATTTAAACACTCCAATTGAAACGGTCAGTATGAACAACAAGGACCCTGATATGTCTGTTGATCTACTGGACAGAAGCATGAATATGCTTTCTTTGGTTGAGAGCGATATAAGTCCCCATCCATTTGACAACAATAACCACCAACTGACCTCTAACTTTGATGATTGGCTAAATATAATGGAATGTCCAGATAATTCTATGGATAAAGATGACTCGGAAAACTCTGATGACATTAAAAGCCTTAACCCCAGTGCAATCGACAGCAATGAAGATACCATCAGTTTAGGCGAATATGAATTCAAAGCCGAAGATAACAGTGAAAACTTGCAGGAAATAGAACAACTGTTGGTAACATTTGGTCATGTTAATGATTTACATGAAGATGTTGAATCAAGACATATATATGTTTCATCTAATCACTCATTTACTATCCATGAAACAAAGCCAGTTTTGACTAGGAATCCACCACCTGCTCATGGTCGTGATGATGACTTGCTTGTCCTACGAGGCGTTTTAGACGATGTTTTGATGAAGACAGGGCATATTGGAGACAAGACAGATCGAATCATATTTGCTCCAGATTTTAAAATTGCTAATAATTTGTTCAAACTGATGGATACCAGCCAAAAATACCAGAATTTCCAGTGCTACACCTGAGAAAATCTAAAATATATAATCTCATTTCTGCATACAAGGAAGCTGGTCTCATCCATATATTAAGGTATATGAAAGATGTAGAAACCGGAAAAGGATTGGTCAAAACTATTGACAATCGAAAACATAGAAACTGCAACCAGAAACATTTGGCGACTATCCTTTTCATTACACATTGCTTTGTTCGTCTAATTTCTCAAATCCCTTCCACATGAAGACCAGGAAGAAATCCAGGAGCTTATTGGACAGAACATTACCCAAAACAGACCTACAGAGAAAGTTTGGTAGGAAATTTCGTTCGTTCCTAGAAACAGCATTCAAGAAAAATGCAACTTTCTGTCACCACAAAGAAATGATGGACCATTGTGACGAGGTTGTTGCCACAGCTATTGCAGAAAGAATTGGTGGACCATACGGTTACAATTTGTTATTGACTAGTGTAAAATCTTCCTTGTCATTCTCATTTCTGAATGGAGCATTAAGTTATGCTGGATTTTTCGATTGTTAATTGAACATTATCAGGCTAGACATTTCTATTCAAATTTTAAAACAATATCTTACGAAAGGATATGGAGTAAATGAACAAGAGACCATAACATATATGTTAACTCCAACTGTAATAATTTCTATGAGCTGTATGCATACTTCTCCCTATTACAACAGCAAAACCAACTTTGGATTAGACAGTATTAGAGAAACAGACCACAGGACTGCCAAAAAATGTATAAGACCAGGTACAACAGTGGCTAATCTGATTCGAAAGATGTCTACCATAGATAAACAAAATGACATCCACTCTGTGAGGAAGTGTATTTTACAGGGGAAACCAGTTGATGAAGAACTTATTAGTAATGAGGACAGTAAAGCAGCTAGACCCTCAGGTTCCAAGTACTAAGAAAAGTGTTTTTCTACAAATGACAAAACACACATCATCAGGACTGTAAAACTAATGGTAAGGAGGGAAGCTTTCTCAATACAAGAAGATCCTACTCCGAGAAACATTTATCATTCAAAGACTCCAGAAATACCAGCCACTATCCTAGATAGAGACACGTACCAGATAGGAAACTTTTTTATCCAAAGATATGTATCACAACAAGAATTATTTGGTTTAACTTCTGAAGACATTCCAATCTGTACAATCTTGAAGGCTCAAAAGAACTGATAAGTCGTGTGGAAAAAGCACAGTGTGTAACTGTCAGTAAAACAAAGTGTAAAACCAAGCAGAAACCTAAAACAGGAGAGAAAATGGAGGAACAAAAAAGAGTAATGAAAGTGAGAAGAATGTCAAATGTATTAGACTCGGTATCATCCAAAAGAAACACTTGTCAAGCTGTACTTAAACCAGATGGTAGTAAGTACAGTATACAAATCACCAAGAGTAAAAAAAAAAACATTGGGAAACTTGCTGACGACATGTTTGATGGTGCCAGCAATGAATGAAGATATGAATGATAAGACAGAACAAGATCTTGTTTTCAGTAATTTTAAAGTGGTTTCTGAACATATCAAAACCACAGCAACTGTATCGATTGTTGAATTTGCTGGAGCTAAGTTTAAAGTATTTGCCTCCACTTGCCAGCAGTATCTGCAATTCAAAACAAATGCAGTTACTTATGAATAACCTGCCACATCTACAATGTATTGTCATATGCGAAGAAAAATATTCCTTCACTTCCGATGATTTTAAGTCTAACACAAGAATTAAGACACAAAAGAAAGAAAAGGTGACAATATCACATTTGAAAGAAGAGAGTGAAGTAGTCAGCGAGGGCACATTAAGTAAACAAGCAGCTATAACAACAATGCCTGGGAAAAACTCATTAGCAAATACCTAGCCACACACATCACATAATTATTGATATAGACAGAGAGGCCTACATGTGGAGATGTAATTGCAACCCCAAACAATGTCAGTGTTTAATATATGATATACCAGTTAGAGCTTGGTATGACAAGAAAGATGGATACTTGAGGGAAGAACTGATGTCTGGAATACAGCAACGGAAAGGCGAATCTGAAATGTCTCAATGCTCGACTAAAGTCTGATACAGAAATTAACATTTGGAATGTCCATTTTCAGCTTGGTAACTTCAGCAGATATTGATACTTTAGTCATACATATGCTGGCAATAAGTATGTTTTGGCCAAGAGCTAATGATAAAACCTTCAAGTGTCCAGTATACCTTTGGTTACAGAAAAAGAAACCGGACATATACGTTGTAACTGGTATCGTAACTTTAATAGAGAAAAACTTTCGGCAACATAATATTGGTGTTCTAGTGGCCTGTGTACTCTCAATGCGTGGAAATTACAGATGGGTGCAGACGCAACGTTCCAAAAAATGCACTTAAAGTGAACTTGAAGTTCACTTTTCCAGTGCACTTCGCGTTCTCTTAGCTGTCGCGAAGTTCACTCTTTTGGAATAGGTAGCTATACCATGACAGGTATTATCGCGTCCACTAGTGAACTTCAAGTGCACTTGAAAGCTGTCGCGAGAATCACTACTT
>MJUU01018166.1:100988-141425 GCA_002080025.1 Modiolus philippinarum | reverse complement strand
TATATATTTATATATATAAACTTTCAGTATGAACAATGTGAATAGCACTAGTATAAATACTGTTTATATTTCAACTCTATCCGAGTCTTTCTCAAAACAACAAAATATATAATAAAACAATAAACTATTTACAAAAAACTACACTACAAAACTTAATTAAATAGGTAAACTACATTTCGGAGACTGAAGGCGTGACCTCAATTATAGTGATGTGAAAAAAATATTTGCTGGTGATTGTACATAACATTTACTACAAAATCTGTATCTGTTTAGATCTAGCACAACAGGGATTTTGGGTGTTTTTTGCTTTGTTTTATGTTGTTTATATATATATATATATATATATATATATATAGTGAAATCGAATTTTAAGCGATAGCCGAGGGAATAAAAATATATTTCCACGTAGCGTTCTTTTGGATAAGCGAAATAAAAAAAAATACCAATGCAGTTATATATAAAATATTTTTAAATATAAAACATGTCAGATAGTATTTTCCAGCTACAAAAATGATTATAGACGTGTATACTAAATCTTTACAAATGACCAAAATAATTCATTTTTCAAAAAAAAACTTATTATATCCTTTGAAGAAGTTTTATATGTTACGATATAGCTTTTTTGTAAATCTTTACAATATGTTTGAGAAAATTAGGTTTTCATTATTCGGTTTATACTAAATCTTTACTAATAACCAAAATAATAATTCATTAATTTTTTTTTTTTAAATATTTTACTTTATCACATCTTTTCAAAGACGTTATATATAAGGTAATTTTGGGAAAAATACATGCGACAATTGAAATAAGACCAACATATAATATCTCCCACTTTTGGATTCATCTTTGACAAAATATGCATAAATTTGGCATCGCGAGAAAGGAAAACAGCTAAACTGCAGTCTTATAAGGTGATTATGGAAAAAGTACATATAAATGTTGGGTGGTGACAATTGAAATAAGCACCGACATATAATATCTCCCACTTCTGAGGTCATTTTTGACAAAAGATGTATAGATGTGGTATCGCGAGAGTGGAAAAAAGCTGAAATGCAAAATATTTCAATCTTATTGTGTAATTTTGGGAATAAGACATATAAATGTTATGTCGCGACAATTGAAATAAGCACCGACATATAATATCTCCCACTTTTGATATCATTTTTTACAAAAGATGTAAAAATTTGGTATTGGGAGAAAGGAAAAAAGCTGAAATGCAAAATATTTCAATCTTATAAGGTAAGTTTGGGAAAAATACTTATAAATGTTGTGTCGCGACAATTGAAATAAGCACCAACATATAATATTTCCTACTTCTGAGGTCATTTTTGACAGAAGTTATACAAATTTGGTATCGCGAGAAAGGAAAAAAGCTGAAATGCAAAATATTTCAATTTTATAAGGTAATTTTGGGAAAAATACATATAAATAATGTGTCGCGACAATTGAAATAAGCACCAACATATAATATCTCCTACTTCTGAGGTCATTTTTGACAAAAGATGTATAAATTCGGTATTGCGAGAAAGCAAAAAAGCTGAAATGTAAAATATTTCAATCTTGTAAGGTAATTTTGGGAATATTCATATAAATGTTGTGTCGCAACAATTGAAATAAGCACCAACTTTTAATATCTCCAACTTTTGAGTACGTTTTTGACATAAGATGTATAAATTTGGTATTGCGAGAAAGGAAAAAGGCTGAAATGCAAAATATTTCAATCTTATTAGGCAATTTTGGGAAAAAATACATATAAATGTTGTGTCGCGACAATTGAAATAAGCATCGACATATAATATCTCCCGTTTCTGATGTCATTTTTGATAAAGGATGAATAAGTTTGGTATCGCGAGAAAGGAAAAAAGCTGAAATGCAAAGTATTTCAATCTTATAAGGTAATTTTGGGAAAAATACATGCGACAATTGAAATAAGCACCAACATATAATATGTCCCACTTTTGCATTCATTTTTGACAAAAGATGCATAAATTTGGTATCGCAAGAAAGGAAAACAGCTAAGCTGCAAAATATTTCAATCTTATAAGGTAATTATGGGAAAAATACATACAAATGATGTGTTGCGACAATTGAAATAGGTTCTGACAATTAATATCATCTTTGAAAATCGATGTATAAATTTGGTATTGCGAAATTACATATGAATTTATTGTCTCAAGCAAGAACATAGGCCTCGATAAAATACCCTTATTTGAAAGATTTATGATGAATATAATGTGAAGTAAGCACGAAATGTATAAATAAAACAAAATGACGCTATAATTAGTAATGGCATTTTACGTTTTAATAGATTATAAAAAATAGATTAAAAAAGAGTTAAGTCGTCGAGTTTTCATACTTTTTGCTTAAAGATAATTTCGTCATATTAATATCATGTGTTTTGAACTGACCACTCGCTAAGAGCAATCCAAAGCTGCCACGAAGTTCACTTCAAGTGCACTATACGATCACTCCCGCGATCGCAACTTCTTTTCAAGTGCACTTGAAAGTGGTTACAAGTTCACTCTAAGCAGTCATGGAATCACTTTCAAGTGCACGCGAAGTGCACGCGAGGAACGCTTTTGGAGTGCACTTGGATGGAATGTTGCGTCAGCACCAAACTGTACTTCTTGCCTAAATTCCATCGAATATCGCATTATAAACTACTTTCAACTGTACTATCAACGGAAGATTTTAGGACAAAGTTGATAAAGGTAGAAATTAAGGAGAAAGTTACCCGATATGTCCTTGATAAAGCCATTTACATAGAACTCTACACTGCATTGCATTGTCCACCAAAATTTGAGAGGGCAGAAATACGCCAACTGTCAATAAAATACCCAGGAAAAGAGTTCAAACATCCACATACATGGATGCCACCAAAGTCAGCTTTTTTAACATGGCAGCATTAGTTCAACTCCAACTTGATTACTTTTCCATAATTGGTCAACATGATGCAGTGTTACGCGACTTTGCGGGACAACTACAGTCCTTGTATCAGTAGCCGTTACTTATTGACGGATTGTTGACTGATTGATGACGGATTTTTGACTGATTGATAACTGATTTTTTACTGATCGATGACGGATCCATGAATAACGGATGTGTACGTATTTTACGGATGTAAACGTATTTTACGGATGTAAACGTATTTTACTGATCGCATCCGTCAATAACGTGTTGTATCAATCAGTAAATTACGTATGACGGATACGTAAATATTTGGAATTTTAAGGCAAAACGAATAAACATAATATTATTCTCATGTGTTTCCAGGTTGTTAGATACATCTTTTTCGAATATAAAGACTAATAAACGAATCCTGTATTTTGTTTCAATTTAAATCGTTTACACATGACATGTATTTGTGAATGAGAACTGGGTATCTAAACTGCATAATACAAGTCTGCAATTTAGACTCGATCTTTGAAAATGGCCAAAACAATATTTTTTTGCAAATGTTATTGATCATATTCTTTCAAAGGAGTTTTATATTTTGCACAACATAGTTTTAATGAATTTTGACATAATTAAGTCTTGAAAAGTTAGATTTTTGATGTGCAGTTAACCTCTGTTTTTAAAAATGACTAAAGCAATTGAAATATTTCAACAATTTTATTCATCATATCCTTTTGAAGGAGTTTTATCTCTTGCGAAACACAATTTTAATGAATTTTAACATATTAAAGGCTTGATAGTTAGATTTAAGTCCACGGTTAAAACACTGTCTATAAAAATGACCAAAACAATTGATTTTTTTTTTGTTAATTTTATTCATCATATCCTTTCAAAGGAGTTTTATCTTTTGCGAAACAGAATTTTAATGAATTTAACATATCTAAGGCTTGAAAAGTTAGATTTTTAGAGTGCAGTTTAAACTCTGTCTTTACAAATGACCAAAACAATTGAAATTTTTGGAAATATTAATACCATTTTGAAGGATTTTTATCTTTTGCGAAACATTATTTTAATGAATTTTAGCATATTTCAGGCTTGAAAAGTTAGATTTTTAGAGTGCGGTTTAAACTCTGTCTATGAAAATGACCAAAACAATTTAAATATTTTGAAAATTTTATTCATCACATCCTTTTGAAGGAGTTTTATCTTTTCCGAAACACAATTTTAACAAATTTCAGCATATTTAAGTTTGAAAAGTCAGATTTTAAGTCTTTGGTTGAAACTCAGTCTGTAGAAATGACCAAAACAATTAAATTTTTTTTGAAAATTCTATTCATCATATCCTTTCGAAGGAGTTTTATCTTTTGCGAAACACACCTGTATTGAATTTTAACAATTTTAATGCTTGAAAAGTTAGATTTTTAGTCTGCGGTTTAAACCCAGTCTGTAGAAATGACCAAAACAATTTAAATTTTTTGAAAATTTTATTCATTATATCCTTTTGAAGGAGTTTTATATATTGCGAAGCACAATTTTAATGAATTTAATCGTTCTTTTAGGTTGAAAAATCAGAGTTTTGGTGTGCGGTTTAAACTCAATCTTTAAAAATGACCAATACAATTTGAATTTTTTTCAAAAAATTTATTCATCATATCCTTTCAATGGAGTTTATATTTTCCGAAGCACAATTTTAATGAATTTAAGAATACTGAAGGGTTGAAAAATCAGATATTTAGTCTTCGGTTGAAACTCAATCTTTAAAAATGACCTAAACAATTTAGTTTTTTGAAAATTTTATTCATCATATTCCTGTCGAAGAATTTTTTTAATTTCATGAATCACAATTTAAATCAATTTTAGCATATTTAGTGTTTGAAAAGAAGAATTTCCCAGTCTTTCGTGCATGAATGCGTCAAATCATTTGTTTTGTTTTTGTTTTTGTCATTCCATTTTTGTTTCGCTGTTATTTGCATTCCTGTTATTGTCTAACAATTAACGTTTAACCAGTTGTATAGATGATTTAAATATTGTTTTTTTTTTTTTTTTATCAAATTAAATTTGTCTATTTTCGACGATTGGTCAAATCAGATGTGCTTTCAAATTTTAATGCATTCAAACAAACTGTATTATATACTGTGCATTTCCTACGTACAAGCAGAAACATCAAGTAAATATAATATTAACCTTAACGTACGGATTAAATATACCTAGGGTGTTATAATATTTTTTTTTAATATTTCAATTCTAAATTCATTTTTGTGATGAAACGAAATTATCATTTCGCAAAATGTATTAACTTTAAAGATGACGTAAGGCTATCAATCAGTCATTTACGGATAGGACCGATTTATCATCCGTCAGTCACGTAATTTACGTATTGTATCCGTCAAATACGTGAAATACTTCTCCTATCCGTCAGATTTTGACGGATTGTTGACTGATTGATCACTGATCGATGACTGATCGTTGACGGCTGACGGATCGCTTAATGATCGCTCTTTTAGTAACGGCTACTGAATCAAGGACTGTACCCTATGGCGGACGGAATAACGTACAAATGAACGGACACCATGATTACTATATGCATGTACCACTCGCTTAAGTGGGGGTTTAAGCGATTGATGTTCAACAGATGTAAATAAAGGGCTACGCCGAGCGCAGCATGATACGACCACAGCATGTCAAACACTGAAACTGGAACGAGTGTAATTCAAAATGAATGAGGACACAGTAAAGAGGTTGATGCAGTAATTAGATGGACACAATAAAGAACTAGACCCAGTTATTAGCTTAGCGTTAATGGTTCCTTATATAGATCAGAAATGGAAAAGGTATATCAGATAGATCAACGGTCAACATACTACTTTAACAATATGATAAGAGAATTTCGAAGAATTGAACCCATTAAAATCCAACAAAAAAAAAGGATTTTACATATTTTGAGAAATTCAGCCCCTTCGACCCCTTTTAGCTCGAAAACGGGAAGAGGTGCACCAAATCCGTTGACAAAATGCCAAAGCTTACATTATATCAAGAGGAATCAGAAAAAAAGAAGTCCCATCAAATTCTGATGAAAAATAAAAATTTCTAATATTTCGAAAAATGCAATTTTGGCCCCTTTCACCCCTTGTAGCTCGGAAACAGTAGGAGCAACTCGAAATCCGCTGGCATATCTTTAAAAGCTTATATCTTAAAGTATCTTAGGAAAAAAAAATCCCATCGCAATCCGGTGAAAAATAAAGATTTCACATACTTTAAAAAAATGCAATTTTGACCCCTTTGACCGATTGTAGCTCAAAAACGGTAAAAGCTACATGAAATCCGTTGACAAATCACTGAAAGCTTATATCAAGACGAAGCCAAAGAAAAAAATCTCATCAAAAATCCGATGAAAAATAAAGATTTCACATATTTAGAGAAATTGCAATTTTTATCCCTTTGACACCTTGTAACTCGGGAACCGTAAGAGGTACAGAAAATCTGCTCGATACTACTGAAAGCTTATATCATGAAAAATCAAAAGAAAAAAATCCCATTGAAATCCGATGAAAAATAAATATTTTTTGTAATATGCATGTATGCAATTTTTGCACCGTTTGGCCCTCATAACTCAAATAAGAAACAAATTATCAGAAATCTTATGCTGCAGCGCTCTATTTATTTTTCATAAGGAATCCATTGCAAAAACGGCATCAAAATCGGACTAAACATTTTTTTTAAATTCCCCCTTTTGGACCCAATTTATCTCATGAACGGTACATGCGACGTGAAATCCATTGACATAATACTGATTGGAAATTATCTCAGGAGCACACTGAAAGAAACCCCATTAAAATCCGATAAAAATAAAAATTCTACAGCTAAATAGGTGAAAACACCAATTTTACCCTTTTTGGTCCCTGTTTTTAAAGGGCCATACTCATCCACACTTTTCTTTTGTCCTAAGGAACATTGTGTTAAAATTTCTTAAGGATTGATCAACTTGAACTTGAGTTATTGGCCCAAACTAAAAGTGTCTACAGACAACGACGCCGACGACGATAACGACGACAACGACGACGACAGCTCCATACCATTATACGACCACAAAATTTTGGCGGTTCTATAAAAATTATGTGAAATATCGGTCAGTTGAAGATGACTGTAGGGGTCTTAAACTTCAATTGAAAATATTAATAGGTTATCATGAGTTGTTGTAATTAAATCAGATATTTTAAATGCCTCTGGTTGAACAGCCACAAAAAAACATTGTTGGGGTGATAACACGCGCTCCATAGAACTCCGAGAGTCCGGTGCCTAGTAAGTGGATTCCAGAGCACTGTGAGCCCGAGATCGGAGCCTAAGTAGTGTTGGAGCCTTGAGCCCTAGTGTTGGAGCGAGAATCCCCGCGTTAAAAAAAGGTGGAGCTCAGGGCCCCTGTTTATACACAACATTGGTAAACAATCGTTGTCCTTTAAGTCACCCGGCTTGAGTAAAACAATCGTTTAAACACCGATCTTCATATAAACAAGCAGACAATTAAATAACCTGCGCATTATCAAAAGTGAATAAAAAAATCACAGACAATTCCATAATCACGTGAATATGATAGAAATGTTGGTGGCCAGTTCAACTCATGTGCTAAATAGTAAATCGAGGTAAACAAATACATTCGTCGATTTTGAGAACTAATTCGTCAACACGAACAGAAGGTGCAATTTATATATATTAATACATGAAAAAAAAATCGAATTGTGTGATTTCGTACGCATGCCGATTCCATTGCTATAGAATTATATCAAAAATGTATTTATGAAAATTGAAATCAATTGATAGTTTATTACATTATATTTTATATATTTTATTTAAAGTTCGATGTCACTGAATTTGCATACAATACACAGAAAAGACTTCGCTGAAATTATAGTCGCTGTCGCTGACTTTTGCACACAAATTATTGATAACTACATGTCCTTAGCCCCAGTCGTACACCCGTATTCATGACATTGTTGTCTATTGTAAATGCAATATACAACATATGAACTGTATAATTTCACCTTGAAACATGGAAACCCACAAAAATAAGTAATCGTTTAAACTTAAAAAATCTCATATAAATCGAAATCCGATCGAGCTTTCAGGTGAAGTTAAAAGACAGAAAATATAAATTAAAAAATATTAAATATCAAAATTATTTTTTAGAAACATATGATAGTTTCAGTCTTCGCAGAATATAGAGTTTTTTTTTTTTTTTTGCTTTAGCAGTAAAGACTGTCTAGTACCAGTAAAGGAGGATGTTTAGTTGGCCACTCTCTCCCAGCCCACCCATCTCCTTTCTACCACCTGTCAACTCATTATCTCGTACCTCTTTATCCCATAATTCCCACAAGTCTTTCAGCTTCCTACAGCTCTCCATCCCATCATCTCCAATATCCAGTTTTACAGGACCTTTCCATAGGAGAGGTGTTATTCTCCCAGAGAGAAGGCCGTGCAACTGCATCCATGCATGCAAGTTGAAAATCCGAAGTGCATACATTTAGAACAATACGCATCTTTTGGGTTAACCCATACAATACGGGATTTTTGTTTTTATATGTAAAAAAATCAATACTTCAACATATTGAGAGGGAATCACTAATTAATTTACAGGGCTACTATGTTTTTAGTAATAATAACTTGTTTGTGACGTTTTGTATGTATTGGTATTAATCTTATGTATATTGGATTTTAAACCAAATAAAAATTATGTTCTCTTTTAAATAATGAACTCTGTTGAGCGAAGGGTGATTAATATATAATCTATTTGTAGCACTTCAGATTAATTGTTTTCGTCAATTAAAATTTATTAAAAGAATTGTCATATAGGAAAAATTTAAAATGCACTTCAATTATATAATTAGTTTGTGTTTTATGTGATTAACATTTATTTCAATAATTTTATAGATCCAGTATTCCTTCTAACTGGTATGAATTAAACATATTTTATTCGCTCAAAACATTAGCAATTGGGATTGGGCACAAGTTTTTACAACATTATTTAAAGCCCGCTCCCTACTGGTATCCGAGGGGATCGTTTCCGCCTTCAATTACACTCAATTATGAGCTCAATGATGAGCTGCTTAGTAAAAAATAAAATGAGTCTTTTCCTAAGTTTCATGCCGAAAAAAAAATAAAAAAAATAATTTTGATTCAACATACTAATATTGTGCTTATCCTGCAAATAAAATATCATAATAAAAATAAATTTTCATTAAAACATCTTTAGGAAAGTAACCTAAAATGGGCCTCTATATTTAATCTCATTTACCATGTATTAAATATACTTTGATATAGTCAACAGAAGCATGAAATAATTTATTTCAATGAATGAAATATATTTTACAGAAAAAAAAAACTGCAATTTGAATGTTCTATGTATGATTTTTACTCTAGTATACTACTTGCTTATATGGTACGATTGAATACAATCAGAGATAGAAAAAAAAACGCTGCATTATATTTTTATTTGTATGTTTTACTCTCACAGAAAAAAAAGTTATCTCTTAATTTAGTGTATTTAATTATTTATTAATGTTTCTGGTGGGTAAGTCTTTGGTGTTTGTATGGACCGATTTTCAGGGTAACAGTTTAAGATAATACCGAAGTTACTGTGAATTTCATTTCTGCATAATATGCGCATTTCGACAACTTATGTCTCTTCAGATATATAAAAATATTAATATATATTTGTGGCACAGAGCTAAATTGTTAGTATATTAAACATCAGAAATAGGAAGCCGCTACTGGTAGAATGAGGCAACATCTACCCAATTAACGAAATGTAATAAACAAGTGGTCAAAACATCACCCGTCACCTTGACCAGGTGTTATTTAGCCCGAGGGCGTCATAAATCAATGTTGAAGTGACTCGGACATGTTAAAGATGTTTTAAATTTGTGCAATATCAAAATTAATAAGGAAATAAATAAATAATGGATTTTAGAATTTGAAACGTCATACTATATTTATATGTCTTTCGCCGGGGTCTTTCGTTGGACATAATTCATCATCAGATACACTACTCATTTGGCATTACTTGATAATAATGATCATACACACGAACAATATGTAAAGAAGTGTTAAATTACTGAATAGAAATAGTTTAATGGAGAATTCCCACAACACTTGTTTTCATTGGTGGTTCTCTACGCTCCCGTTAAAACCACCCTGGACTGTAGTTGACAGCTATATGCTACTGAG
The DNA here is from genome assembly GCA_002080025.1 of Modiolus philippinarum. NCBI lineage: Eukaryota > Metazoa > Mollusca > Bivalvia > Mytilida > Modiolidae > Modiolus > Modiolus philippinarum. Next base: position 131,312 of record MJUU01018166.1, on the reverse strand, counting down.
CTTTTCGAAGTTTTATTTTTTTCCTTGAACTAACACGGCAGTGTGCTTCTTTTGACTGGTTATGATCTCATTATTTATTTTTTACTATGATGAGGGGGCGGACTCCGGCGTCTCTTCTTTCTCCCCCTTCTCTCCTGTCTCCCAGTTTTCCTTTTGTTTTTGTCCCTTTTTGGTCCCTTTTCTCCTTTAACCCGTCCCTATCCCCTTTTCTCCTTTCGCCCGTCCCTATTTCCTTTTCTACTTCAGTCTTCCTGTCCATCTCTTTAATTATTTAGAATCAGAGACATATTTTTCATTATTATCTATATTTTTCAATATAGATGTACAAGCACTCTTGTTTGCTCCTATAATACCACCGTTTTAGTACAATTTACGTTAACTAGCTCGTGTATATTTTACAATTAGACTGGGGGTGCCTCTATTCTTTCTCCCCTCCCTCCTTTCTCCCGGTCTCCCTTTTGTTTTTCTCCCTTTCTTGTCCCTTTTCCCCATTCTCTCGTCCCTTTCTCCTTTCTCCCTGTCCAAATTTTATTTATATAGAAACAGAGACATACTTTTCAATATAGATCTTTTTATAAACCACGACAAGCACTCTCGTTTACTCCTTCAATACCACCATGGCGGGTATTAGCACGATTTACGTTAACTAGCTCATGCCTAATTTACAATAAACGTCCTCAAAAAGCCATTTATTGTTTTGTATGTTATAGAATATGTTCAGAAAAGGGTGCTCCAACTCTTGGACCATTCTCCTCTTATGAATTTGTCTATTTGATATATTTTATTTTCTCTGTTCATTACGTCATTGCATATCTTTTAATTCGTTTCACTCCTTTGAACAGTATATATCAAAGTACAGAGCACTGCTATTTTGTTATACCTGTTGAGTTGCAAAAAAGAGGTTTTTCTGTTGAGTTGTAAAATTAATAAAGAATGTTATATTTCAAAGAAAATACAAAAAATTTCAAAAAAAAATAAATTTTACAAAAAGAGAGAGAAAGAGGGAGAATGATTTCGACGATAAGCTGTGCACATGAATAATCAGTACATGTATTAGACTTTGTTTTGAACAGAACTATTTTTGTTATGTACAGGTACTTCTTGGCAATAGTAGTCCATCCTGGGAGTGCATAAAAGTATTTATTTCATGAAAATCTCGAACAAATTATTTATTTTTTCATGAAATGACATATCAAATTATTCATTTGCATTTGTAACAAAACGTTTATTCTTCAAATCAAAATCAAATTATTTATTTCCATGACAAGTAAGGTTTAAATAACAATAAAAGCGTTGTTCCTTTGCTTGTTTTTTACCATATATTTGTAGAGACTTTGTCTCATGTGCATTTACTCCATATCCTTTTATTTACCATTTACGACTGGAGTTTGTCTCTCCTGCAGTGTGGAGTCCGTAAAACGATTCCCCATGCGAGAGATGTATGCTCCCTATATTTTTCAGTTATGGTGTACTTGTGCGTGAGAAAGTTTCTCATATGGATATACTATTGATACTTTCAAATTTTGGCAATTTTTTTTTGTAATTTTCGAAATGTAATCCAGACCGCCTGTTTTAAGTGCCCACATCTCACTATTTTATAACGCCAAGTTTTCTTACATTCGACTTGAGGAGTGCCCTGTGTTTGTCTATATGTTGTAGTTGTCCACTAGCTTAAGACACTAGTGCTTTTGTCGGGCAAAGGATGACAGTGATTGTAAGAGCACTTTGCAAGTTTAATTGATGTTTGTTGACAATCCCGCACCCATGACCAAGAAAGACATGGATGTAGCGTTGCTCGACAATTAGCAAAGAATTCCGCTTAAACCGGTGCTAGGGGCCGTCTTGAACTTACTATGAGGTATGAGCAAACTCATTGTTGAAGGCCTCATGGTGACTTCAAGATGAGGAACAACAATAAAAGCGTTGTTCCTTTGCTGGTTTTTTTTACCATGTATTTGTAGAGACTTTGTCTCATGTGCATTTACTCCATATCCTTTTATTCACCATTAAATATATTCTTATTTTCACTAGTGCCAAAATTAAATTATTTAGTTACAAAATAACGAAGTGCGTATCCAGAATTTCCCTATTTATGTCATTGATGCGACTCGATTAAATGCCTTATTGAAATAAAAAACAAATTGACTGCAAAAAGGTGTACATTGACGTTAATAAGGCACATAATCGAGTCACTTCTTTAGAAATTAATTGGCATTCACGTAAAAAGGAAATTCTCGATACTCACTTCGACCCCAGTGATATTGTAGTAGACAATACATGAAAATTGGTAGTTGTTTAATATCGAGTGTCAATTTGATACCAATGCCGTACTATCAGGCGGTACAACAGCGGGGAAGTTGTCAGGTTGATGGTATAACCCAAGTGACATCTTCTATAAGAATAACACAGAGATAATCCATAGGATGTGCCCAGTGTTTTCTTAGGAACAACGGGGCTAATGCAACGGGCTAATGGGGTTATAACTTGAACAATTTCTGTCATTTTTCTGCTTACATTAGGTACAACTACGTAAAATACCTGTAATTTAAGTTCCCTACCTTTCCCTGCGTCTTCTTGGCCTACCGATGATTTAAATGATAACATTTAAATTTGACAGCTTGTGTTTTAATTAATTGACCCCAGGTGAATGAAATTAAAAGACCAATGCATACAAAACGAACAGTTCGAGAAGACCGCAAAATGAAACTTCATCAATATACTTAACCTGTGTATGTAATTGCATATTGGATTACTTAAACAGTAAAGGGTGTACTAATACTGTAGTAAAATGACTTCCTATTTTGAGAATTCTTTTGAATTTGCTCACCGGTGGATCCAGCCTTTGTAAAAGAAGATTTCGGTCATTTTTTTTTATTTTGTTTTTGTAACTTCTGCACGAATATTTTTCTTTCTACAAAAGGAGTGGTTTCAAGCTTCAAGATGCCTTTGCATCCACCAGCGCTGTTGTTGCCTTTAAATTCAATATAAACCAAAATAATCGAACAATCAGTAACTTTTTGCTCACAGCAGGGACAGTAATGTATAGTCCCTGGTTACAGTAGGCAAAATTGGAAATCTGTAAGAACCTCGTGCAACAAAGCAACATCCATTATTGCTATTTATTATATATTTTAAAAGGTAAAGATAAAATGGAAAAGGTATAATTCGTGTGAGATTATATCATATTCACTATTGTAAATAAAAATATGTAAAACATTAAATATGCCAAGTGGGACTTACGTGTCTGGATTTCACAGAATTTACATGCATTGAAAGTAAACAAGCCAAGAAATACCTTGCATAAATTGTTTTTCTTCTAAATAGCTAACCTGTTACCTTTTGAAATCAACAAGACAAGTGGTGATCAAGTAAACGGATATCAAAAGATATTAAGCTTTCCAATATTTGACTTACTTAGACACCAACCGTTACAGACATAGACATTAATTTACAAGTTTACACGTTTAAATGTCTCTGCTATACAGAACATATGCAATACACAGTCGTTTGCTAGATCAAACAGTAAACCAAAAAAAAAGGAATTAAAACAGAATAAAATTTGCTATACATATCTTGGATGGACGCAAAATTTGGAAATCACATAAAATATTCAATTATGCAAAAGAGTATAACGACATTAAGACCTCACTATCAACCCGTTAGACGTAACTCCGACGTATTCATGTTTACATGAACTCTTGAGTTGAGACTGAGAGTCTGTAAATATTGGGATCGATGAAAATATTTGCTCTATAACGAAATCGAGAGTGTGAACTGTAGTTTTGTTAATTGATGAAGATTACAAATGTACTTACCGTGATTATCATTTTGTTCGATTTGTGAATTAAATGCAGAGACATATAATTAATTATATGTCTTTGTTTTATGTTACTTTCTGTACGGAAGAGTCATTGTTTCGGAAATTCAAGTGAAGAAAAAATAAATCTAATTATTTTCAAATTTTTATTCCAAAGAAACGTGACAAAGAGCTGGTCTACAAAAATTTTCATACACATCATTTGAAAATTTTCGCATACAGTGGAACTCCCGAAAACCGGATCCCTCTATAAACCGAACGATATGTTTCGGTCCGGAATTTTTACCTGTATAAATAAGTTAAAACTTCTTCTGAAAACCAGCCCCTCTATATTCCGAATTCCGGCCACATAGATTGGTCCCAAAAGAATATTTTCTTCTAGAAATCAACTCTGAAAATCGGACAAATGTTTTCGCGGACAATGAAATCGACCAAATCTATTCAACAAGACACATTTCTCTTATCACCCCTCATTGATCAATAACTGCATTTGTAACAAATTACTTGACATTTGGTTGAAATTTACAAGAATGCAGGAAAAATATACTCTTTATGCTGTTTATTTTCCTTAGATATGGTGTACTTGTACATGAGATAATATCTCATGTGTACACTTTGTTCAATTACTATTATCTAAATTTATGTAAATTCTAAAACCGAAGGATTAACTCCCACCATCGTTAGCTATATTTGATATTACTGTTTATTCGGATTTCGCTTGGTTTTGTGCATTTTAACATTTTTTGAAATTATGGATATCCTTTGTTTGGGTTCTAGTGCTGCTGATGAGGAATAAATTTCCGAAATGGCCATACAGCTCATTAAAATTATTGCAGTTGGAGTTAACATATGTGTCATGGTCTCATGTTCATTTACTCCATATCCTTTCGTAAAATACTGAAATAATTAACTCACAGCCTACACTGACCTAACAGATCAAATGTTACACTTCCTGTTTAAGTGTTGAAACTGTTCGGACTGAAAAGACCGGATTTCGGAACCTCCGAAAACCGGAACCTCTTAAAACAGGCCAATTTCCTTGGTCCAGACAGAGGCCGGTTTGAGGCGGTTCCACTGTACTCACAAAATCATTCCAGGTCCTAGGTATGGTATGGAATGGTTATGTGTATATTCATCTATTCAGTTGCAGTTTAGCCTTACATTTTTGCAAAAAAAGATACAGGAACGAATAAAAATATAAGGCCTGGAATGTGAAGAGTTATTATATATAACAATGAAGAAATAAATAATAGAAAAAACATCAATTAAATTAAAAATTAAAAATAAAAGTAAAAAAAATTAACATAAATAAATATTCACAAACAATATAAATGAAATCTATAGATAAATAATTAAAATATAAAAGGCATAAATACATAAAAAATAAATATATGGATGAAATGAATACAAATCTTCACTTTTGTTCTTAATGACTTGTCTGTGTTGTAAAAGTCTTGCCAGTGTTGAATAAACGCCGATCTGTCAATCGAAACGCTACCTGTGTTGCAAAAGTTTGATATTTGTTGAGAATGTCTGTTTAGTGTTGAATCAACACTGATCAGTCGTTCTCCACATTTCCTGTGCTGTTAAAGACTGACCCGTGTTGAAAATGTCTGTCCGATGTTGAGTCAACGCTGGTCAGTCATTTTCAACACGGATCAGTCATTTACGACACAGGTAGCGTTGTAAATGACTGATCATCGTATACTCAACACCGAAAAGACACTCTCAACAAAAATCAGTCATGTACAACACAGATAGTGTTGAGAATGACTGACCAACACTGGTCAGACTTTTCCAACACAGGTTAAGTCTGAGATTGACTGAAATGAGTTGGCCAAACTCTTATCAGTCATTTTCAGTCAAACTAGTGTTGAAAAAGACTGATCAGCGTTAAGTCAACTCAGCACAGTTATTCGATACTCTTTTCAGACATTCTAAGTCAAAAAACGACTGACTCTTGAAAAATCAGTCAAAATATTTGTCAGTAGTGATACAAAGATGCAGAGAAAGTGTAGGGGAAATGTGCAATCAAGGAAGTCATTATCTAGTGTAGTCCAGTAAAGGTTCTCGCATTGAATCTTAAATATAATGACTTTACCATCAATTAACAATACTACATGCAAAAACCATCCATTAGAACCAATATTGTCCAACTAATGCCAACATTGTTATTGTAAAAAAGGCTTCTATTGAACTTACATAAAAACTCCTTGGTCCCTCTTGATCGATATTGATATGAAACAGACACATACCGGAGAAGGCCTGGATGATCAACACCTTCTAATAAAATTTGTTTTAATTCTGATCCTTTTATATTCTCCCTCCTTTCTTCACCATTTGCTTGGCAACAATTGCATTTGAAAAAAAACTCTAGGTACAATATACAGAACTTCAAATTATGTTCCAGCTTCCATCCAATTTGAAACACCCTAGCTCAATTGGTAAGACAAAAAAGGGTGAGATTTTCGCCTTTTTTTCATTTTCCAAGTCAAAGGTCGCTATTGTGAAAACTCAAAGACTCAATTGCATATAGGTATCAGGTTCAATCTTCTTGTGAAGTTGGGTTAAATTTGAACCATTTGTCACCGATAAATTGGTCGGACAAAGTTAAGAAGCAAAACAGAAGAGAAAGAATAATACCGTATAGTGGGTAATTTTTGCGGTTGCCAAATTTCTTGATTCGTTCCCCAAAGAGGGTCATAAATTTTCGCGAATGGAAAATTGTGTTCAGTAGAGACATGTATAAAGACATGCCAACTCTAATTTCGCGAGTTTGAATTTTTTCGCATCCGTTTACCTCGCGAATATAGCGAAAATTAGAACCTCGCGAAAATCACCCTCTATACGGTAACTAGATTTTCAATTGTTTGCAGCGTCAACATCTACCTAAAAATCCATTTTTCGTAGAATTTGAAAAAGTAGAAAATTCTGACGTATTTTGGCCGCATTTTGGAATTGGCGGCCGTTTTGAAAATTTCTTTGCATAGACAACTTTCTGTGCAAAAAAGAAAGCAATTTTGCAATGCTGTTCCGAGATATTACATCCTCAATGTTTTAACATATATATCTTTCTTCTCCAAAACCAATGAATACATAGGTAACAGTGCAAGTTACAGAGCAAAGAGGTTACAATAAATCATTCACAATAAAACAGGCATAGACATATATACAATATAAATATAATTAGAATACACAATGTTAACGAAAAATGGTAGCCATCTTTAAAATGACAGCTATATTGAAAATATTTTTACCGTTTTGCACAACTTCTAATGGTGTTCCAACTGTGTGCCAAGTATGAAGTGATTCGGTTCAGGCAACTCTGAGAACCGGTGTGGACAAAATTATTAGATGTGAAATAATGAAGAAACAAAAATAACTAGATTTAAAATTGCAAGCAGTTGCTAATATTGCAACTGGCAACCAATTCGATGATCCCATCTTGTTGGTAGCGTCGTATTCTACCTAGAAATCAATTTTTATCAAAATCGGATAAAAGGTTAAACAATTTTACATATCTTGGCAGCTATTTTTGAAATGTCAGCAACTTTGAAAATTTTATCTATTGTATCTTGTTGGCAGTGTAAATCTACCAACAAATCATATTTCGTTGAAATCAGATAAACCAAACATCTTTTTCCTATATTTGCGATCAACTTTGAAATGGCGGTCATTTTGAAAAAAAAACCTTTTTGCATAGATGTCTATACTTTTGCATAGATTTATACAAAAAAAATAATAATCACACCCTTGCATAGATCTCTACTTCTCATCATCCTGAACATTTATTTCTTCCTATAATCTTATTCAACATCTATGCAAAATATGATGAAGTTTTACAAAGCTGTTCCTGAGATATTGAATCCTCTTTTTTAAGGAAAATGGCGGTCATCTTGGGAATAGTGGTCATTTTGAAAAATTGTGGGTGGTTGATGCACATCTTCTTATGGTGTTCCATTGTGCCAAGCATTAATCAATTTTGTTCGACAATCATTGAGGAAAAAGGCGAAAAAATCATTGAAAGACAGAACGAATAATAACAAAGGAACAGACCAAAACAATATGTCGTCCAGACTACGTATCGAAAAAAAACTAGAATTGCAATTACAGTAGCTGATGACTCCTTGATATCAGATAAAGTTGAGTATTTGTTTATGTATTTTGGCAGCCATCTAGAAAATGATGTATATTATGATTTTTTTTTCTTCATATAGTCTTTATTCAACTTATTGAACATTTATACAAAACATGAATAAAATATATAAAATAGTTAATGAGATATTCAATCTTTCTTTGTTTAATGTAAAATGGCGGCCATCTGAGAAATGGCAGCCATTTTAAAAACAAATCACCGTAATGCACGACTTCACACTGGACAAACTGTGTGCTCAATATCAAGTGATTCTGTTAAGCTGACACTGAGAACCTGTGATTACAAAATGACTGTAAGTAGAATACTTATAGGAAATCGGAATAGTATTTATTATGGCTAGATTTGCAATTTTGAGCAATAGCTGATATAGCCCCTGGCAGCCAATGCGACGATTCCATCAGCATGGCCGTGTCAAAACCTAAGCAGAAATCAATTTTTGTTTCAATTTTGGCATATTTTGGAGGCCATATTGGAAAAAGGCAGACATTTTGATTTGTTTTATTTGCCCGCACCTTACCTGATGGTGATCTTACTTCATGCCAAGTTTCATCTGACAAAAATCAAGCCGTTTTCCCAAAATAGTTGGGACAAAAATTATCGGAAGAATAAGAAAAAAGAAACTTTTGCAATTCTACGCAATAGCTTTTATCGCTGTTAGAAGTCAGTTGGATGATTCCCTCCGTTTTGGAGAGTCAAAATCTGCTTATAATTCACTTTTCGCTGAAATCGGGCAAAGATGAAATCTTGACATATTTTGACGGCTCTTTTTTTTCCATTTCATGGCAACGATCCCCGTTTTCAAATTCTAACCTTAAAATATTTTGAATAGCCTCTGCACATCCTTTCTGCAAAGTTTCATGCAAATGGAGCACTTTTAATTTGACTGCCTATTTAAGCTTTTGCTGAGATTGGACTTAGAATCTCTGAGAATTTGGATGGAACAAGGAGGAAATATAATAAAAACAAATAACCAATTTCCATATAAGAGCATCCGAGACCAGGGTTCCTAGTTCTCTCACAATTACAAATTTCTTGCTTGGTTTCCAATGCAACTGAAAGCCCCATTATCAAATACAACCAATATTATATTCCCTTTTAAAAATGGACAGGGATTCCCTCTACAATTTAGATAATACAAGTAGGCGTAATCAAAATATAATCATCAGACGAAAATACGATTTTCGAAAATTTAAAGTTTTTGGTACGGTTTTCATGGCAACCATGATTACTTTGAAATTTACAATACTGTAGAACTGGTGTGGTGTCCAAAGCAACGGTACTAATTTTGATATTTCCAATTCTGTTAAATTTATATGACATATTAGGAATTTTAAAGCAGCTGGTGTAAATGTATTTTGAGTGGCAGGCACAACATTCAAATTTCAATTTCCAATAGGGATACTTTAACAAGTCTCCGGTCCTTTTTGATTCCTCAAATTGACTCTTTTAATAAATTTGTTGATTGCACATATAATTATATTGGACGAATTCATTACAAAGTCTGAAAGTTCTAGGTGTAACGGTCTCCGAGATCTGGCTCGGACGAGGTCATTGCGAGTTTAATGAAAATGTTTGAAAAAATTGATGATTGAACATCTAGATATAACTAAAGGTTTAATATTTCAAATGTTTGAAACCTCTTGTTCTAATTGTCTCTGAGATCAGTTTTGGACAAGTTCATTGGAATGAGATGAAAGGAAAAGAAGAATAATAATTAATATTAATAATGTTTTAACTGTATCAGGATGCTGAAACAAAAGTCTCCAAAACAAACTCCAAAATCAGAACTTAGGACAACAAATCACTTCAACACAACCTATTCAGTATTTCTAATGAGTTTTATTCAATTTGTAGGCACTTTCAATATTCCAGATTTTTCCCAATTTCTATGAGAACGGTCGCCATTTTTGTAAGACTTCGAGACCAAAAACCAATTCCTAGTGGCCTAAGCATCCTCCCTCAAATATTTCATCCAATTCTGCATACTTTCTTTTTTCCAACTGTTTCCCATTTCCATGGCAACTTGTTTTATTCGAAAATTCAAAAAATAGGTTTGCACCTTTTGGGACAATTGTCAATCTTCACGTGAAGTTTGGTAAAGATCCGACCATAACAAATAACAAAATACCGAGGTTACTGTCAATTTATTTTCTGCATATGCGCATTTCGACAACTTATGTCTCATCAGTGCAGATAAAATCAAAACTATTGGAAATCCATGAACCGAAATATATGTAAAAGCTGATAGAGAACAAATTACCAATAGAATCTAAATAGGAAAGCCAAAATCAGCTAAGGACAGAGCTATGCAAGAGGGAGATACTCCTTAGGTTTAACAACATTTTCTTAATTTTAGATATTGCAAATTTTCAAATAAAATCGGTTTTCGGGCCAGCACCGAAGTACTGGCTACTGGGTTGGTGAATACCCTCGGGGACTAACTGTCCACCAGCAGTGGCATCAGCCCAGTGGTAACAAATAACAAAATACCGAGGTTACTGTGAATTCATTTTCTGCATATGCGGATTTCGACAACTTATGTCTCATCAGTGCAGATAAAATCAAAACTATTGGAAGTCCATGAACCGAAATAGATGTAAAAGCTGATAGAGAACAAAATACCACTATGATCTAAATAGGAAAGCCAAAATCAGCTAAGGACAGAGCTATGCAAAATGAATAAGTTTCCGAGGACATTTTTTTTTGAATGAAGAAGAACAAAAATAATAAAAACAAGTTTCAGCTGTGTTCGCGAAACACAAAGGTCTCCCAAACGAACTTACATATTAGTCCATGGGCTAGATATGGCTACCGTGCACCCCCCCCCCCCCCCCCCCCCCCCCCCNAAGTCTTTTATATGTCTATTTTGAGATTTTAAATGTTAACAAGCAAAATGTTGGGATGGAGCTGAGATTGAGGGGTATTTTTAACCTCGGGTAACTAAATCTTGCGTATTTCGGATTTTACACAAGTTTTGCCTTTCGTGTCACTGGAAAGGGTATAGGATCCCTCAAAATGGCTAAAATGGGGAATCAACGGAAAGATCATGGTATAAGATTTACAATGATATCAATGAATTGATTTTACTTTTATATATGTGTTGAGCAGAACTTAAATTCTTGCCCTCCCCCTACAAATTTTTGCTAAAATTACTGAAATCTTTATTTTCTGTTAAGATTAAAAGTACAAGAATGCAAAATATTCCTTTTGATTATGATTTTCCGTTACTTTAAAACTATTGGTGTTAGACTAGACCATTCTAGTGCTTTTGTTTTGTCTTTTTCTGGGATTTTCAAAAGAAATGCTATATTCAGTAAAGTTGGCAATATTTAGTAAATTGGGAGAAGTTTTCATTTTCTGTTAATAATGCCCCTTAAATTTGATCAAATTCTTTATTATAATCAAAGATTGATAATATAAACACTTTTTCAAAAGAAATTTAGTATTCTTGGTGTATAAAGACGAGGATTTCCATATTTTTATATTTTTATTCTTACTAAATGAAGTTGAGGATTTATACTTATCACACGTCATCGGCGTGTTGGAAAAAAAAAATCCGCAAACTTTTTCTTTGCTTGCTCGACTTCAAAGCTGCTTTAAATAGTTGTTTATTCCTAGATCTTTGTTATTTTTGATTATATTTTATTAGATTATTGTTCTGTTTGTTTATTTTTTTCCCTGCAGAAGCAGTTGTTTAATTTACATAATGAACCCTTTGAAAAAGAAACGCAAATTAGATCAAGTGTGTGTTGTACACTATGAAAACTCAAACAGTGATGAATTCATCTATCTGATTGAAAGGACATTCAATAAATTGCTTACTGTCCGTGATTCTCGGCTTAGGGGGCCAGTAGGTTCTGCATCTAGGATGACAGATATTTGCAATCAAATCCCTGCAGAAATCTCCAATGTCCATGGGTACCATAGAGATTGTTATCAAAGGTTCACCATGAATTTAAATCGGCTTTCTAAACCACAGGAAGATCATTTAGATACTGATGCTAAAAGATCAACAGGTAAACGTTCTTTGGATAGTGACAAGATTGTGTTCAAACCAGTTTGCATTTTTTTGTCAGAAAGAAGGATATAAAAAATGCAAAGTAAAGGGCGTTTGGACAACAGAGAAAACTTCCAAATTTGAATATGAAGGCGGCATAAACATTCCAAAAATCGCCGAAGAAAGACATAACGAAGGTCTCCTAACAAGGATAAGAGGACTTGATCTATTTGCGGCACAACAATATTCGTCTCAAGTGCGTGTCAACCTCCACAAATACGTTTGATTCAAAACGTAACGTTGATATCAGCATGTTACCTCCGTGTAACAAAAGTCTAGAACAACATATCCGGAGAGTAAATTACCAAGTTGGTATATGGAAATCGGCACATATTGCAAAACCAAATATACCAGTTCCTTCAAATGTACATGGCTGGCATATTGCAGATACGTTGCTTGAACCACTTTGGTTTGAGGGTGAGTTCATTCCACAACATCTTGCAGACGTATTGCAGGGGGATTCTAATGCAAGTCGGATAGATTCCGATGACAAGGAAGAGGAACAAGATGATGAGTTTGAAGGGGTTTTGTTTTCATTGTACGACAGTGATGACATTTAAAGCGACGATGATGACTGAGAGCAGCCAGCAGTTTTCAAATTTCCGATCAGCTGCTGAACTACACAAGAGGCGGGGTCATTTTTTTTAAAGATTTCCATTGTTTATATGTGGAAAACGTAAAATATATTTAGCAGAACCATAAATTTTCATTTCTTGATTATTGAGACCAGAAAAACTTAGAAATTTCAATAAATTCAACAATTTCGATAATTCCTATTATGTCATTATTTTTTTCTAATCATGAAAGACAAATAATATATGAAAATCATCATTTTCTTATGAATGCTTTACAATTAAGTACAAAACTATACAATAAATGATAACTGGGGGTTTCTTATGAAAAATATACAAATGAGATAGTAAAGATTAGAGCTATTTACGCCAAAAAATGTAGGGGGAGGGCTACACTTTTAGCTCTGCTGAACACATATATAAAAGTAAAATCAATTTCATGGTATCATTGTAAAGCTAATACCATGATCTTTCCGTTGATTCCCCATTTTGGTCATTTTGAGGGATCTTATACCCTTTCCAGAGACACGAAAGGCAAAACTTGTGTAAAATCCGAAATACGCAAAATTTAATTACCCGAGGTTAAAAATACCCCTCAATCTCAGGTCCATCCCAACATTTTGCTTGTTAACATTTAAAATCTCAAAATAGACATATAAAAGACTTTAAAAAAATCATGAGGATGGGTCCTGGGGGGGATGCACGCTAGCCATATCTAGCCCATGGCCTATATCATATTTCAGGACACAACGAGACCCCTTTTCAAAAAAAATGGACAGGGGTTCTTCTTATAACCTAGATAAACATATTGCTGCAATCAAAACATGCGATTTTCTCAAAATTTCAATCATTTTTTACAATTTCCATGGCAATCAAAATCTGTACTATCCATTAAAGCCATTGTCAAAACCCCTTAAAAGAAAATTTTGACAGGGATTCCCCTTATAATCTAAGTAATCAAAATACAATTATCAACAAAAACTATTTTCACTATTTTTTATTTTTTGGTATGGTTTCAATGGCAACGGTAGTTATTTAGAAATTTCCCACGCCATGGAACCCTTTCTTACATAGCACCCAACTTTCCTTTTGACCCCCCAAAAATATATACTGAATGGACCCCATTGGAAAAAAAATGTTGATGATAACACATCTAGATATATTGGGCCAGATTTCTTCAAAGTTTCAATCTTTTAGGTCTAACGGTCTTTCAGATCTGCTTCGGAGGAGCAGAAAGAAAGATGGGAAAATAATCAAAAGAAACGCAACAAAAACATTAAGTCTCCCAGCTTAGCTTAAGCGCCTTACTAAGAATTGAGTAAAACAATAAGTGTCAAGAAAAAAAAACAAACAAACAAAACAAAAAACTCATCCCTTTTTGTTTTTGTTTTTTTCTTTTTTTTGTTTTGTTTTCATGGCAACCAATTGCTGTTATGTGATACCCTTTCCAAAGAAAAAGTGAGGAAATGTTTTCCCTTATAAACTGCACAATGCATATTGTACAGTACTGTGCAACGTAGCAAAGATCAGTCGCCCGTCATCCGTTCCTCAAGGAGTAGTCAGCGGTTAGTCAGCGATCGATTAATTCTTGTTATTCGTCCAACCCGTCAATTGATGCGAAAAGTGACGGATGACGAGAACCAACTCGTGTCAAGATTCGTTCATATATCTCGTGATATCTCGGGTTTATAGATTTTGCGAAATAAAGATTTGTTTCACTCAGTGCATACACGATCGGTACATCATCGCAACAGATATTTTTTTTGCTATTATTAAATAATTGTTTAATATAATTTTTTTTTTTCATTTTCATTTGGGTCTTTAATAAAATAAAGTTCGAAAGGAATTGCTGCACTGACGGGTGTAAGTCATCAAAATGTGTCATTTTCATCGAGTTTAAGCAAAAAAAAAATCTAAAGGGAAAAATATTTCTCACTGATCGGTGTATTTGTAATGACTAAAAGTTTAGTTACTTATTTTTGAATACATTTGAATTTCAAACAAATTTATGTGTATAACAAAAGTTTTCCACTGACTGTTAGATTTGCAAACACTCAAATGAAGGTTTGTAAGTGTTTTTTTTACAAAAATTGTTCATTTTCATGGAATTTTGAACAAAATAATGTGTAAAATGTGTTTTGCATTAACCAGTATTTTTGTATGACTAAAATAAAGATTTCTAAGTGATCTTATTCAAAAATCTTTCATTTTCAAGGAATTTAGAACAAAATACTGGGCAAAAGGAAAGTTTTGCACTAACCGGTGTTTATGTCATGACTAAAACGAACATTTACAAGTGTTCTTTTATCATATTTTTATCATTTTAATGGAATTTTGAATAAAATGTGTTAAAGGAAAGTTTCGCATTGACCGGTATGTATGTAATGAAGATTAATAAGTAATTTTTTTATCCCATTTTTTTTCATTTTCATGGAATTTTTAACAAAGTTAAACGTAAAATGAAAGTTTCGTACTGACTTATGTCTATGTTATGACTAAAATTTAGATTTATAAGCATTTTTTTTATCATTTTTTTTTCATTTTCATGGAATTTGGAACAAAATAATGTGTAAAAGGAAAGTTTCGCACCGACCGGTGTATTCGTAATGACTAAAATGAAGATTTATTAGTAATTTTTTTATCATATTTTCTTTTTCATATAATTTTTTCATATAATTTTTTTTACAAAATAATGTGTAAAACGAAAGTT
Source organism: Modiolus philippinarum (assembly GCA_002080025.1). NCBI lineage: Eukaryota > Metazoa > Mollusca > Bivalvia > Mytilida > Modiolidae > Modiolus > Modiolus philippinarum. The sequence goes on along the minus strand of MJUU01018166.1, from coordinate 116,000 downwards.
TTGCAATGACCGGTGTCTATGTAATGACTAAAATGAAGACTGATAATTATTTAGCTCACCTGACCCAAAGGGTCAGTGTGAGCTATTGCCATCACTTGGCGTCCGTCGTCCGTCCGTCCGTCCGTCGACCGTCGTCCGTCGTCCGTCCGTTAAACTTTTCACATTTTCATCTTCTTCTCTGAAACAACTGAAGCAAATTCAACTAAACTTTACAGAAATGCTGTATGGAAGGTCCTTTACAAAGATTGCTCATTTCGTTCCGATCCGACAAAAAACATGGCCGCCAGCGCGGAACTTAGGTTTAACATTGGACACTATGGGAAAAATCACATTTTCATCTTCTGCTCTGAAACCACTAAAGCAAATTCAACCAAACTTTACATGAATGATGTACTAAAGGTCCTCAACAATGATTGCTCATTTTGTTCCGATCCGACAAAAAACATGGCCGCCAGCACGGAACATGGTTTAACATTGGACCCTATGGGAAAATCACATTTTCATCTTCTGCTCTGCTCAGCTGAAGCAAATTCAACCAAACTTTACAGGAATGATGTATGGAAGGTCCTTTAAAATGATTGCTCATTTTGTTCCGATCCGACAAAAAACATGGCCACCAGCGTGAAACTTAGGTTTAACATTGGACCCTGTGGGGAAAATCACATTTTCATCTTCTGCTCTAAAACCACTTAAGCAAATTTAACCAAACTTTACAGGAATGATGTACTGAAGATCCTTAACAATGATTGCTCATTTCCTTCTGATCTGACGTAAAACATGGCAGCCAGCGCAGAACTTAGGTTTTACATTGGACCCTATGGGAAAAATCACATTTTCATCTTCTACTCTTAAACCACTGAAGCAAATTCAACCAAACTTTACAGGAATGATGTACTAGAGGTCCTTAACAATGATTGCTCATTTCATTCCGATCCGACAAAAACCATGGCCGCCAGCACGGAACATGGTTTAACATTGGACCTATGGGAAAATTCACTTTTTCTTCTTCTCCTTTGAAACCACTGAAGCAAATGCAACCAAACTTTAAAGAAAAATGATGTACTAAAAGGTCCTTAACAAAGATTGCTCATTTCTTTCCGATCCGATAAAGAACATGGCCGCCAGCATGGAACATTGTTTAACATTGGCCCTATGGGAAATTCACATTTTCATCTTCTCCTCTTAAACCACTGAAGCAAATCCAATCAAACTTTACAGGAATGATGTATGGAAGCTGTTTTACAAAGATTGCTCATTTCTTTCCGATCCGATAAAAACATGGCAGCCAGCGCAGAACTTAGGTTTAACATTGGACTCTATGGAAAAATTCACATTTTCTTCTTCTCCTCTGAAACCGCTGAAGCAAATTCAACCGAACTTTACAGGACTGATGTACAAAGATTGCTTATTTCGTTCTGATCTGATAAAAAACATGGTTGCCAGCACGGAAGATAATTTAACATTTGCCCTATGGGAAATTCACATTTTCATCTTCTCCTCTGAAACAACTGAAGCAAATTCAACCAAATTTTACAGGAATGATCTATGTAAGGTCCTTTACAAAGATTGCTCATTTCCTTCCGATCCGATAAAATACATGGCCCCCAGCGCGGAACTTAGGTTTTACATTGGACCCTATGGGAGAATTCACATTTTCTTCTTCCCCTCTGAAACCACTGAAGCAAATGCAACCAAACTTTACAGGAATGATGTACTAAAGGTCTTTAACAACGATTGCTCATTTCGTTCCGATCCCATAAAAAACATGGCCGCCAGCACGGAACATAGTTTAACATTGACCCTATGGGAAATTCACATTTTCATCTTGTCCTCCGAAACCACTGAAGCAAATTCAACCAAACTTTACAGGAATGATGTATTGAAGGTCCTTTACAAAGATTGCTCATTTCGTTTCCATCCAATAAAAACATGGCTTCCAGCGCGGATCTAAGGTTTAACATTGGACCCCATGGGAAAATTTACATTTTCCTCTTCTCCTCTGAAACCGCTGAAGCAAATTCAACCAAACTTAAGTGTTCAGCATTTTGTCAGGTGAGCAATACCGGCTCAGTGTCTGAGCCTCTAGTTTTATTTCATGAAACTTTTTTTACAAAATAATATGTAAAAGACAAGTTTCGCACTTACAAGTGTATATGGGATGACTCATAAGTCATTTTTATCACATTTTTTTTTTCATTTTGATTCCTATAGGTAATTTGATATTATAAATATTTTAAAGATGCATTTCATTCATTGTTTTATTTTGTTTGGCCTTAATATTATATAATTTGTTTGGCCTAGTTATGTAATTTGTTTACAATTATAGACAATTGTCAGGGTAATTTCACCTTAGAACATGTAGATTTTTCTAGAACATTGACTAAATATTTAACACATAGAATTTTCTGGAAGTTTTCCAAACATTATCATTTTAGTAATGTGATTAGTAATTGATATGGAATGTTCCAGTCGTGTCTTGTGAATGATCGTTCTAGAAACAATATATATATATATATATATATATATATATATATGTCTGAAAATCAGCCAAATATTGTTAGATCTGCACATTGGTAGTTCCCTCTCAGGGATTCGAACCATCACTTTTGTGACATCTTTGGCAACACCGCCTGCACTACGTCGAGCGCCCTACAACACACGGCTACCTAGGCTATATAAAATATAGCTTTCGATAACCGGGTGATACCTCCTCGTAGGTTTAACCTAGGGTTGTAACGCAATACATGATGTATAGGTGCTCGTGCAGATCAGCTGTGTGCATAGCAGAGATGATTCAATGTCTTTCGACAAGGAATGCCGCCACATAAGGTTATAACTTTTACATAGTTGTCTGAAGTATGTGACAACTCTTGATGCTTTACCTGTCCAATGGATAAAATCGTGAGACATTATACTGGGCTAGATGAATTTTTTATATATACGTCTGAAAATGAGCCCAACATTGTTAGATCTGCTCATTGGTAGTTTCCTCTCCGGGATTCGAACCATCACTTTTGTGACATCTTTGGCAAGACCGCCTGCACTACGTCCAGTGCCCTAGACCACGCCGCTACCTAGGCTATATAAAATATAGCTTTCGGTAACCGGGTGATACCTCTTCGTAGGTTTAATCTAGGGTTTTAGCGCAATACATGATGTATAGGTGCTCGTGCAGATCAGCTGTGTGTATAGTAGAGAGGATTCAATGTCTTCCGACAAGGAATGCCGCCACACAAGGTTATAATTGTTATATAGTTGTCTGAAGTATTGTAGTAAATGGACATTTTGACTACGCTGATACCAATTATATAAGTATTGTGTTGTTTTATCATGGTGTTATTGAATATTATAGTATCGTATGCAATGCTTGTCGCTTTTGCAGAAGTACATGAACCCATATCAATCGTATTTAATTGACCATTTTAGTGGGGCAGAAAAGTGCAGAGTAGCTAATATTAGGATTTGTTATAAAACTTCCGATTATTAACATTAAAACATATGTTAATTCCAAAAGTAAGCTTGAAAAAAGCTTTATCAGCCCACCAATTGTCAAATAACAATAACTTGCTTACCCGTACTCTCAGTGATTTTTTTTATTCTAAAATACATGGCTTATTTTGAATCGAAAAATAGCTATGATTTAGTCAAACTATGCGATAAAATCCATTAGAGTGAAACTACACCTTTTTCCATAATTACATATATGGTAAAGAAAGTTATTCTATATCACTTGGTGAAAACCCGACCTCGATCTGTTATGTGGTTTTGAAGATATACTAGTATGAGTTTTTGTATTCGATTTTTCTCAAATCTGGATCACTTCCGGTATATCAATACGTCATATGATATCTTTTGAACCGTTTGATTGGGCAAAAATTTTGTATCATCAACCATACCGTTAAAGATCACTACAATGTGAGAACAATTGCAATTGAAAGTGTGCATTGAAAATGCAGATACAAAAAAATCGTTTCATTTCCTTTTGCATATTATTTATTTATTTATTTTAACCCCTTCCCATTCACACCGGTACCAGGTACCGGTGAAGCATTTTTATACTTTTCAGATGCATTTAAAGTTACGTAAAACTTGTATTTTTAATGGAAACATATTAAACTTGGTATCAATTTAAAGCTTACGATCTCAGCTTCTTACCCATAAAAATCCTTTTGAAATTTTATATAATTCTAATGAATTTGAAGGGAAATCACATTCCGATATAATGACAACGTTACTGGAATTTTCCCGAAATTTAGCTAGTCTACACTGAGACTGGTCGAGTACTTTTCAGTACTTTTCAGTACAAAAAGTGCCCGTTTCAGATTTTTTGAGTTTTGTAGTGCTATTTAACAGCGATTTTTCCTATATTTATCAAAACCATTTTGTGAAAATTAACCACAATGGTGAATCCGAAATGTCTACAAAATCCCAATGAAAAGTATTTTTTTCGCCTGTATTTATTGAACATAATATTGAATATGACATAAAATAATTACACAAAAACGCAACAAAAAATAACAGGTAACATTTCTGATATAACCTCAGGCATTTAAAACCTTTGATGTAGAATTAACCACCTACAGTCGTTTATTGCTACTTTAGTTATTTAGATAATTGGTCACATGATACAAATGTATCTTACAGGTGTGAAAAACATGGATGATTTGAGAAAAATCATTTACCCGTGTTGTTTCTGAATAAAATGAAGTGCACAGCCAACCGATGCAAACAAAACAAATTTAAAAAAAATAATTCTTTAAACTCAATAGATAAGAATTAGCTGATTTTCTACATGCCATTTTTAATCAAAATGTCATTAATTAAAGAAAATCGGACGATGCCCACGAAAATTCTCCTTCTAAAAAGTGCTGAATTAAAATTTATCAAGCTTTCACTATAAACCAAAAAAAGTAATGTCCTTACCAGGAACAGTGAATTTTCACTGTCATTAACTGTTATCGCCTGTCTAACCACTGTCAAAAAACTATAAACTACTGTCAAGAACTGTAACAATCAGGGAAAGTCATTAACAGTACTACGAAAGTACTGTGATTAACTGTCCAGTACTGTAAAAGTTACAGTAAATGACAGTTTTTAGGACTACTGTGATGCACTGTACCGGATTATTACAGTTCATGTCAGTTAATTACAGTTTCACTTGTACTGTCTTGCACTCTGGTGGATTGTGACAGTCAGTCACAGTCGATCACAGTATTACCGTATTTGTGCTAGACTCATGTACATGTAGATGTCTTGTCACACACACACACACATATATATATATATATATATATATATATTTGTCTAAAAATAGCAACATCAACAACCTTGTTTAATTAGAATGTCGGATCTGCCAACAGAAGGCTGATACAATTAAGTAAAAATAGGAATAATATAAGTATCTGTATAAAATAATTATAACGACACTAAAATGCAAATTGATGTTAAATTGACAGCAAATTTTCGCCTTTCCACAGGCTTCGTCAGGCTGATTATAAATTCTCTACGCACGTGTTTGCATGTGCGATAAAAATATTTTTGTTGTTACCATTACACTAACAATGAAAATTGAAACATAGATATTGTCGTTCTTTATGACATAGAAAGCTAAAAATAGTGAATATAAAATATGAAAGAAATAAAAAAAAATAAAATCAATTAAAAGGATGTTAACATAATTTTTTGACGCTGGAAATATTTTTTTTATTTTTTGTTACTGTTGAATTTCATTTGGTCACGTTCGTTTAGACCGTTGGGTTCTAAAGTACACAGCTGGTGGACCCAAAAATTCTCTCGCAAATCCCTTGTTAAGTCATCCCACTGATCGTTTTCTTCAATGATCTGTATTTTGATATCTTCAAAAGTATGTCCTGTCGATTGGAGATGGCGCGTGACAGGAGTATGTTAAGACGATGTACTTGATCTCAGTGGCCTTCTAAGTACCATATGAAACTCGATACGCTTGTTTCTCTCCTACATTCCCCAACAAATCCCGAATATATAGTGTAGCAGCACATTGACGACACAAAATTGGAATATCACTCTTATGAGTGTTTTAAATGTTAGTTTATATCAAATATTGTGTACCATTATGTATCAGCTAATAAAACAAGCAACCGTCGAGATCTTGTCATCGCACACTTGAAGAAAGGGAAATGATTTGGGGTAAATATACATGAGGCAAAAAAATAGAACTAGGGAAAACTAATCTAACAATATAAGCGACTATTCAATTGTTGTTCGAAATCTTGCACCTTCAATGGTCAGAAAAATTGGCCAGTATGCATAAATGAGCATTAATTTCCGAATTCAAAATGATAAACTGCGATTGATTAGATGTACATTTCAATTATCAAGCGGGTCATTAATAGTTTCAGGTGCATCTCTTAATGTGTTTTACTATAGAATCAAATGATTACTGGCTACATTCATTTTGGTTCTGGTCTTGATCATACAGATACATTTTTTAAATGGTGACATCCAAAGACCGTTGCACACGTGTATCCCATGTTATTTAAATGTTTTCATGTGCTCCTAATATAGCAAAGATATAGATTGAAGACCACGAATGTATTTTTGTAGATCTTTGTAATAAGTCTGCTTCCATTTGAAGCAAAAATTAAAAGTAACACAAACGCTAGATTTTTTAACATCTAAAAATAGATAAAATTTCTATGGCTTATGCATGTGAATGGGAAGGGGTGAAACGTTTTTAGGAAAGAGGAGCGTAACGGATCAACTTTAGTGAGTCATTGTTAGCTCCCCTCAACAAGACAGCGATTCAAGCAGATTGAAATTCAACACTAGTAGTGAAGAATACTACAATTATTTATACTTTATGACTAACTTTCAAAGTATAAACGAACCAAAAAGTGCATCATTTATATGTATGTTGGATGTTCATTCCTGTTTCAACTGGATCCAAATTTTTAAAGGCAATTTTGCCTATACTATGAAATATAATTTTGAATATTATGTTGTGAAATTTTGTTTTCGATGTTCGAATTTGGGAAAAGTTTTTCTTCAACGCTTTCCGAATATAGGATTTCACTTTACGAGGAAAAAAAATCTTCAAACGACTACTTTAGCTCGGGTAATGCGCGACATGTTCTATTTAGATGATTCACATTTCACTTGCAAAAAATGTATATATATTTTTTCTCAGTAATATTGTCATGTGTAATTACTGTATTTGTTTGTATTTGTTTACCCATATGGGTGTAATTTGCAAGTAAATTATCATAGAATAAAGGACTGTTTCAGTTGTCTGCAGTAACCTGCAAAGACCGGTATAGCAACTTTACAGAAATGCCAATAGTATCATTTTCATTTTAAACATTTAAAAGCATCTTCTCTATAAGTGCACTTGAAAGTGGTCACTGTAATGTTGATTGATATTTTAATAGCATGTTTGTATTCATTTAGGGACCTGACATTTAGGTTGATTTATACATCCGTGCAGTATCTTAATCAGAGACTTGTCAACAGCACACGTGTTGGGAATGCACTTTGTATGACCGTTAGGTTATACTGATCTATACTGTTAATCAGTTGTTGTTTTGACCCTCACATTGTAGCATGTACATAGTAGTTTAGTAAAGCATAGAAATGTATATAGACTTAGTGTTTACCTTATACAGCATATAAGTAAAAATACGACATTGCAGCAGCGGTGCTGAAAGAAGTTTAACCTGTATAATAATTTGAAATTTGGATTTATCGACATTGTCAGATAAAGCAATGGCTACATTTCAAGTTAGTGCGCCAGACAAGTTCGATTTCGCTAAACCAGAAACATGGCCAAAATGGATACAAGGTTTCTAGCGATTTCGGTTAGCTTCAGGACTAAAAGAAAAACCTGGAGAATTACAGGTAAACAGCCTTATTTATGCAATGGGCCCGCCAGCCGACGACATCTTAGCATCATTTGACTTGACAGAGGAAAATAAGAAAAAGTATGCCAATGTGAAGAAAAGTTTTGACAATTATTTCATTGTAAGGAGAAATGTGATTTTTGAAAGAGCGCAGTTCAACAAGCGAAACCAAGAAGATCCCGAGAGTGTGGAAAGCTTTGTAACATCACATTACACTCTTACAGAACACTGTGGATATAATGTTTTCGAGACGAAATGACACGAGACCGTATAGTTGTGGGGATAAAAGATTCCAACCTATCTCTCAAAATGCAGTAAGATCCTAACTAAACACTGAAGAAAGCAATTGACATGGCCCGTCAGTCAGAAACCGTGAGAAAACAGCAAGCAGTAATGATGAGTGATATTTTGAGTTCAAACGTTGACAGTGTGATTTCAAAAACGCAAATTTGTAAAGAAGCAAACACCAACATTTCAAAAACAGAACGGATGTCAAAGATGTGGAAATAAACAATTCCATCCTCATGAAAAGTGTCCAGCCAAAGCAGCCAAATGCTACAAATGTTCTAACATCGGACATTTTGCGAAAGTATGCAAGACCGGGAAGAACGTTGGGTCAGTTACCGTTAATTCCGATGGTGAAGGATTCTTAGGAGCTGTAGAAACAAAAAGTGAACGTCCTTGGGTGGTGAAGTTACGAATTCAAAATAAAGAACTTAACTTTAAAATTGACACAGGAGCTGATGTGACCGTGATTTCAGAGGGTAATTTCAGATGAATAAACAACTGTCAAATTTCCAAAACAGACAAAAAGTTGAGCGGACCAGAGAACACTGACTTGCATGTGATAGGGAAATTTCAGTGCATGCTTGAATCAAAAGATAAATTTAGTGTTCAGGATATATATGTTGTTAAGGGATTAAACAAACCACTATTAGGTAGGCCAGCTATTCAGGCTTTAGGTATAATTTGTCATGTAAATGTCTCGTCTGTCAATGCAGAAATCAAAATCGAAAACCACTATCGCGAAAAATATCTTAATGTATTTAAAGGTCTTGGTCAAACGCAATGGACATACACGATCGCGCTAGCATCTAACGCGAAGCCGTACTCTTTTAGCAACACCACGCAGGGTACCGTTACCTTTAATGGACAAAGTAAAGAACGAGTTGGCGAGAATGGAATCGTTAGGGGTTATATCGAAAGTCGATGAACCAACCGAGTGGTGTTCGGGTATGGTCGTAGTGCCAAAACCAGACGGCAACGTCCGCATATGTATAGATTTTACAAAATTGAATGAGTCCGTTAAACGCGAGAATTATCCGCTACCGGCAGTGGCAGAATCACTAGCCAAACTTGTAAGTGCAAGAGTATTTTCAAAATTAGACGCAAATAGTTCGTTTTGGCAAACGAATTCAGCAGTAGAGTCGCGTCCACTCACAACATTTATCACACACTTCGGTAGATACTGTTGCAACAGATTACCGTTCGGAATAAATTCGGCGAGTGAATTTTCCAAAAGCACATATCCGAGACGCTCGAGGGCTATCCTGGCGTATTGTGCCACTTGGACGACATACTGATATTTGGTTCTTCACAAGAAGAACACGATGAGCGACTTGAGAACGTTTTAGCAGCCGTTGCAAAGGCGGGGCTCACACTTAACGAAAAGTGTGTATTTTCAAAGCCGTCCCTGAAATTTTTGGGTCAGATAATCGACGAATCGGGTTGTAGAATAGACCCAGACAAGGTTAAGGCCATAGTCGAAATGGATAGACCGACCGACATATCAGGAATTAGACGTTTCTTAGGTATGGTTAATCAACTGAATAAGTTTTCGTCGAAGATAACTGAGCTAACTAAGCCGCTTCGCGAGCTATTAAAGTGTCAAAATACATGGCATTGGGATATCCAACAAGAAAAAGCCTTCAATTAAATAAGACTGAATTAGCGTCGTCTGGAACGCTTGGGCATTATGATTTGAACAAAGACACAGTTGTATCCGCTGACGCATCGTCATATGGACTTGGTGCGGTATTAAAACAGAAATACCAAGACGTGTTTAAACCGATTGCTTATGCTTCGCGCTCAATGTCGGACGCAGAACAGCGGTACGCTCAGATAGAAAGGAAGCTTTAGGTTTAACATGGACATGTAAAAAATTTAGCAATTATTTGATTTGTAAGAAGTTTATGCTTGAAACGGATCATAAACCACTTGAACCATTATTAAGTAGCAAGGGCATCGCATAATTGCTTCCTCGGAGTCAAAGGTTCAGAATGCGCCTGATGAGGTTTGATTTCACTATAAAGCATGTGCCTGGCAAATAATTAAATATTGCTGATACGTTGTCTATGTCTCCGGTAGGAGGTCCGTGCGAAAACGCAAAAGAATTCGAGACCGAAACTAAAGCATACGTTGATAGTATTGTTACTAATTTCCCGGCGTCAGATGCTAGACTTAAGAACATAAGAGACGAATGCGGAAAAGATGAGATAGGCAAAAGCATAGTACAATATTGTAAAGACTGGTCGCCAGAAAAGTCGAATTAAACCGACAATTTAAAGCCGTACAGGAGTCTTCAAGGAGAATTTACAATTGTCGAAAATTAATTGTTGAAAGCAGATAGGCTAGTAATACCTAAGTCATTGCAGGATGAAATATGAGACCGGCTTCACGATGGTCCTCAGGGTATTGCGAAATGCCTTGAACGTGCTAAATCATCGGTTTGGTGGATTGGACTTAACACACAGTTAGAGAACGTGGTTAAAACGTGTCAAAAGTGCATTGAAAATGCACATGGCCAAGCCGAACCGCTATTACAATCGGAGTTTCCAAAGCGACCGTGGCAAAAAATAGCTTCAGACTCATTTGAGTTAAAAGGTTACACGTATCTCTTAGTTGTAAATTATTTTTCGAGGTATATTGAGTTAGCGAAATTGTCGAGTACAAGTTCACAATGCGTGATAAACCATTTAAAGTCACCTTTCGGAAGACACGGTATACCAGAAACTTTTATGTCAGACGGAGGACCGCAGTACAATTCTTTGGTATTCAAACAATTTCCACAATCGTATGGGTTTCAGCATATGATGAGCAGTCCTCGGTATGCTCAGTCGAATGGGCTAGCGGAACGTAGCGTTCAAACTATTAAAAATATGCTTAAGAAGACGGATAATGAATATAAAACTTTACTTGCATACAGAGCTACTCCAATTGCGAACGGGTTTAGTCCAGCGGAACTGCTAATGGGTCGAAAGTTAAGAACATTAGTACCGGTTCAACCAAGAAATCTTACACCGAAATGGCAAAACTTCCGTAATTTATCGAAAAAGGAAAAAGAGTATAAAGCCAAACAAAAATATTACGATGACAGACGACATCGCGCTCGTTTACTTTCAGATATAAAACCAAATGAAAAAGTTTGGGTCAATAATCAGAGAAAAGAAGGAATAATTAAGGTTAAGTCGCAAGAACCGCGTTCGTATATTATTCAAACCGACAGTGGTGTAATTCGCAGAAATAGGCGACAGTTCTCTAGTTTACCTAAACAACCTGATAGCAAAAACATTCAAAAATCTTTTGAATAAATTAGTGATTTCCAATAATGAGTCGATTGATAAAACAACAGGTCAATCTGATAAATCTGATTTCTATGTAACTAAATCAGGGAGAATCTCAAAACCTCCATATAAATTTGGTTGGTAAACAAATCAGCTGTTTCATTCAAAAATACTTTCTAATCAATTGCAATCTGATATGCACAATTAAAATTCTTCGGGCTTAGCTGAAAAGGGGAGATGTAATGTTGATTGATATTTTATTAACATGTTTATATTCATTTAAGTACGTGACATTTAGGTTGATTTATACATCCGTGCAGTATCTTAATCAGAGACTTGTCAACATCACACGTGTTGGGAATGCACTTTGTATGACCGTTAGGTTATACTGATCTATACTGTTAATCAGTTGTTGTTTTGACTCTCACATTGTAACATGTACATAGTAGTTTAGTAAAACATAGAAATGTATATAGACTTAGTGTTTACCTTATACAGCATATAAGTAAAAATACGACAGTCACAAGTTCAATCTAGGCTGTCATGGAATCACATTCAAGTACAAACGAAGTGCACGCGAGGAACGCTTTTGGAGTGCACTTGGATGGAATGTTGCCTCAGCACCCATCTGTACACGAGCACCTCCCGACACGTGTACACTTAGCAGGGGTGAGATTAACATTTTTTCGATGTTTATTCAAACTGAAATTAATTTTATGAAATAAATAAGAATAATCTAAAATGCATAGAACTTGTGCACGTTTATACAACTTTCTTGAAAGAGTATTATCGTAATATTTTACTTTTTTCCCTATGGTTTTATATTTCAGCATTTTAAAAGAAATACGGTACATAAAAATGTATTCAATTCAAATTTAAGCGGAATACAGATCGATTTCTTGTTGACACTAGGCATACCTGTAATGACTCCTTAATGTTTGATGTTTCATGGTATAATGTTGAGCGTAATGATGAAAATAAAGATTTATTTATTTTATACGACGAAAACGATTTACTTATTTCAACATTGTTGTAACTGCATCAGAAAGACATGCAGAGGCACAGTACTTGTAATACACAAGCATGATTGCAAGAAGAATGCAGCAACAATTTTTACAAATCCTTGATCGCAGAAAAGTTTTTAATTTTTCACAATATGACCATAACATATAAATTATTTCAACAAGATATATAGATAAAATATTTTCCGTCTGGTCGGGAACCAGCAATACACAACACAATAACGTCTAGGTCAACAGGTATAAGCCCTGTAGTCTTCTAAAACTGCTTGAATATGAAAAGCTTGAAGGCCGGGTTCGGAACTTTGTATGAAATTGCGTCGACACAAACTACAAAAAAGTTTGGTAATGTGAACAAAAGGTATATTGGAGAAAACAAAAGCGAAAGTATTGGAGCAATGTTACTTTTGACATTTCTGCTGAAAAAGTCTGTTGTGGAGATTTTCCATTAAAGTAAATGCAGGACGATTAATCCCTGAAGTAGCAAGTATTAATTAAAAAAATGGAATGGATATCAGTAAAATCGTCCTAAATGTGGGATTGAAAACAGATGGTTACAAGTACAGATTTCTTCTCTATGTAAAGCTACACGTTAAGCTGTGGACAGCTTTATCTATGTTACTGCGCTGATGTCAGAGTGATTCAATTTTCGAGAGCTACTTTACTGAACTGAACTGTCTTTTGTGGCAGACTTCAGTGAAATTATTTTCATTGCAGGAAAAAAATCAAGAAAAGAAAAAAAAATGCACTAACATTTTTTTTTCATGTTCAGGCTTGAATTCATTTACTTGTGAAACATTCTGCATATGAATAAAAAATCTTCATATACAAAATTAATAAATGATATGGAGCATGATGCACAGAAATTTCGTAAAAATAAGCATGTCCTTTCACTAGCGGCAACAGATATCTATGTTATGTCACTCTTGTATCATGATGCATATACGTTTACGAGGTATTACAAGTCGCATGCATCTTGAAGCCATTACGAGCCTTTCTTACACGGTTTTCATCGGTTAAAAAAACGTATGCAACATGTTTCTCGAAATAGAACATTTCCTATCCCAGCTCGTGTACCGTGCAACTTCAAAAAGACACATGCTACAGAAAAATGTATAGTTTGCACGGTATTAATTGCGCATGCAACTTGTATGGCCGTGCAAATCGGCCTTAAATCATACCCAGTGGCATTTTATGTCAAACAAACCTCCTGGGGGCGGATGTTTTAAGTCAAACATAATATATTCTTATTTAAAACGATCTCATGGGGTGCAGTTTGCCAGTACATCGTTCCGAACTACATCCATTTGCTACACATATTTAAGATCAACTATTTTATTATTAGGGGGCTGAGAAGGAACGTCTGATCTCCGATATTTTCCATGCAATCGTTGAGACTGAATATTTTTTTTCTCACTGGAAGCAATCATGTGTGTTTTTTTCGGCCCATGCCAGAAAATTTGCTTCCTATATGTCATTCTGGTTATTTGCTTCAGCCATCTCCTGTCCTCATATTTTTTTCAGAATACTGCCGATCCTCAATTTTATTATCGGAATTTATTTTTTGTTTTCATGCAAACATTCCGTATTAAGAATATAAGCATACAAAAGAAACAAACGATAAGGGGACGACCATTTGTTAAAAAAGAATTTAGTCTTGTTGCCATTGAAAATAAATTTTAATATACAATTCAATTTTTTAGAAGAATACTTTTTTGGTGCAAGTACAAATCAATAATATGATATGACATTTGATGAAAATAAATAATTTATTCGACATTTTCATGAAAATATATAAATATCTTGTGTAGGCAAAATCGGCTCGGTGCATCTAAACACTGCACAGGACTCCTGAGTGCACCCAGGGAGCAAAATGTGCAATCAGGACCACTAAACGTTATTCTTTTCTCTCACAAGACTGATTGATTTTTAGATATATGTAACACTTTTGTGCAGTTTGAAATGATAACTATCGAGTTGTATGTCATTTTAATTTTAGTGTGTAGCATTTGCCGCTGATTGTAAAGGTTATCGACCGTGAAGATTAACAGCTCCAAAAAACAAGACATAGATCCTTATCATTAAATTACAGTTGTCTTTTTTTTTGTAAACGGCCTGAAGCAACTTCCTATATTTCGGAATACGGGGATAATTTTAGCCTGAAATATATAAGTTTGGGTTTGTGTTTTTAGCCAAATGATACAATACATAAATTCCCATATATATATATATATATATATATATATATATATATACCTCTGAAAATAAGCCCAACATAGTTAGATCTGCACATTGGTGGTTCCCTCTCCGGGATTCGAACCATCACTGTTTTGACATCTATGGCAACACCGCCTGCATTACGTCCAGCGCCCTAGACCACGCGGCTACCTAGGCTACATATAAATATAGCTTTCGGTAACCGGGTGATACCTCCTCGTAGGTTTAATCTAGGCTTGTAACGCAGTGCATGATGTATAGGTGCTCGTGCAGATCAGCTGTGTGTATAGCAGAGATGATTCAATGTCTTTCGTCACGGAATGCTGCCACACAAAGTCA
>MJUU01018166.1:31805-100332 GCA_002080025.1 Modiolus philippinarum | reverse complement strand
AGTTATTTTGATAATTGTCACTGTAGACTGAATAGTTGGGAGTTGAGCATTGACTGTCCCCATGAACCAGTGGAAGAATTTTTTCATTATTTTGTCTTTGATTACCAGGCTTGCTATGAACAAAATATGTCGCTACTGTGAGACAAAGTATTTTCATATTGATCGAACAGTTCAAAACCTACAAACAGCCACCTTTTTAAAAAAAAATAATCCCGAAATATTTGAATTTTCAGAAATACCGGATTATATGATTTCGTCGGATAAGAAACATATTGCGGAAATATTTGAATTTTTCGGATAAGACATTATTTGCCGAAATATTTGAATTATTCGAAATGTTGAAATATTTGAATTCTTCGGATAAGACATATATCACCGAAATATTTGAATTCACTAGATTAGACATATGATGCCGAAATATTGGAATTCTTACGAATTCTTAGGATGAATCATATATTGTCAAAAATTTTGATTTCTTGGGATAAAACATATATCACCTATACTTTATATATTTATAGATAAATTTTAATTAAAAGTTCCACATAAAAGTTTCTTTTGGTATTTTACAAAAGGATATGGAGTAAATGAACATGAGACCATAACACATATGTTAACTCCAACTGCGATAATTTTAATGAGCTGTATGGCCATTTCGGAAATTTATTCCTCATCAGCAGCACTAGAACCCAAACCAAGGAAATCCATAATTTCAAAAATGTTTAAAATGCATAAACCAAACGAAATCCATATAATCAGTATTATCAAATATAGCTAAGGACAAAACTACGATGGAGGGAGTTAATCATTCGGTTTTAGAATTTAGATAAATTTAGATAATAGTAATTGAACAAAGTGTACACATGAGATATTATCTCATGTACAAGTACACCATATCTAAGAAAAATAAAGAGCATACAGCTTTACCACGTGGAATTGTTTTACCAACTCCACACTGCAATAAAAGACAAACTCCTGTATTAAATATTTTGCAAAAGGATATGGAGTAAATGAACATGAGACCATAACACATATGTTAACTCCAACTGCAATAATTTTAATGAGCTGTATGGCCATTTCGGAATTTTTTTCCTCATCAGCAGGGATATGTTCTACACATTATAAGGGGACATAATAAGAATGTTTTGGCCAGGTTTGTCCGTTTCCATCTTGATTTGAGGATATTACGGCTCATATTCATTTAACAAACGTTTCACTGTCTGTTTTATGTGTTACATGTTCTAAACTCCTTAACTGGGATTTCAAAGTTCACTTTGACCACGTGTAAAGATCAAACGACTAAACGATTATTAAATCATAGCCATGACACTTGTAATAATGAGTAATCAACCATGTACAGCTGATTGGCGGGCATAATAGTGTAGATAACAGTTACTTTTCACTTTTTAAAAACAAAATGAATACGGAAAATTTACAGCCAAATGCAGCAAAACAAAATTCAGGGCTTGAAAACGGGAGACTCCTGATCCGAGAGATATCACACGTTAATAAAATATACGTATAGCCTTATGTTTTATCCCTTTTTGGTTATTTGTTCTCTATCAGTTTTTAAACATCTTTGAGTTTATGGTCTTCCAAACGTTTAGATTTTATCTGCACTGAAGAGACATAAGTTGTCGAAATGCGCATATGCAGAAATTAAATTCACAGTAACTTCGGTATTTAGTATTTGTTACCACTGGGTCGATGGCACTGCTGGTGGACTGTAAGTATTCACCAGACCAGTAGTCAGGACTTCGGTGCTGAACCGAAAGCCGATTCTACTTTAAACCTTACAATATATAAATTTTTATTGAAATCTAAGGAGTATCACCCTCATGCAAAGCTCTGTCCTTAGCTGATTTTGGCTTCACATTTCGATCATATTGGTTATTTGTTCTCTATCAGTTTTTAAACATCTTTGAGTTCATGCTCTTCCAAACGTTTAGATTTTATCTGTACTGAAGAGACATAAGTTGTCGAAATGCGTATATGCAGAAATTAAATTCACAGTAACTTCGGTATTTAGTATTTGTATTTAATATTTTGCGATTTAAGTCTTATTAACCATTGTTTATTGATATGTATATATATATCCATTAGATGTCAACTGTACGAACCATTTAACAAAAATATCCAGTTTCATGTTGAAGTAAATAGGCTGTCACTAAATAACAAAATCATCAAAAAGACTCCCCCAGATCTTTATTTCTGTATGATATCATTTGGAGATCTTTTTTATTTAAGATATTTATTTCCAATACAAGAGAAAAATAACTTTCCAATAACGTATCTCCTTTTTTCGAGCTAGTTCAACTACGTGTTTGGAAAATTACGATGAAATTTTCGACCGGTTATTAGCCATAATAAGATAAAGTTTAATGAAAGCACCTTTCAATGAGAAAATTAAATGTTGTATCTCTAACATCATCACGTAAATTCTAATTTGTAAATTTTGTGCTATTTTTTTTATGCCACAGTTATGTTACCATATATATGTATTTTGTATTCTGCGGTTGGAAATTGAAATATAAATATGAAAATAAATGTAAGTAGCTGTGTTAGTGAAATAAAAAGTTGTTTTTTCTTGTCTTTTGTATTTATTAAATATAGAAATTCAGATTTCAATAAACACTATTTCTTTTAAACGATAAAAAATAATTTATTTTAAAATTTCAGATTTTTTATAAAAAAAATTTAGATAACATTTACATTTACGGTAGAAATTACTGTAGTTAACTTATATATACTGTCACAGACAACCACAGTGCAACACAGTTATTTCAAATACTGTTGCGAACTGTAATGAACTGTAACAATCAAGGACAGTGCATGACAGTAATGCAAGCAAGGAGTTAGAAATTAATCAAGTTCGAAGGTTAAAAGTTTAATTAGATAGAGATATCTTTTATTCATTTCTTGAAGTGTTTATATTAAAAAAAATGTATAAATCAACTTTTAAGTAGTATGAAGATGAGTTATAATGTCATTGTTAGTGTTAGCCTTAATTTCTTCGAAGATTGTTCAATTTTTGTTAAAAGAATACGAATATAATTTTCTAAAGGTTTCTGTCTTTCAGTACTATAAGTATTTTGATTTAGTTTATTGTGTGAGATATCACTATCATTTACTTAAAACATTCGGAATATAAAATTGATATCATATATTAGGAACGATAGCTGTGAGAAAGCGATCTAAAAATGTCAGTCGTTGTGAAAGCATGTTAATCTACTTTTGACTTGCCAGTCAGTACGGTAATTCAAGAGTCAAAAATAATAAATAAATTATAACCATTGTTGTGTCGTCATTCTATCTACTTAGTGTGGATTATGTTTAAAGAATCAACGACATCCCTTCTACTGCCACCTCTTCCCCGATTTAAAAATATTTCATTACAGGTATATAGTTGTTGTCATATAACCATTGGCTTGGCCTTTATATTCGAATATAAACCAAAGTTTTAGAGAGATGTAAAATTACAAATATTATTGCAAAATTGTACCATCATTTTGAATATTGCCTATGTTTGCTATTTAGCATGAAATTATTTTTTTTCTCTATAAATGGTGGTTTTAAGAAATTCTTCAAATAAAATAGTAATCAATGATTTTACTGATAACACCATTTAAATGCCTGTAATATATGTAATGCATATTTTTTCTATTTTAAAATATTTTCATCAAATATTGAATTGTATTCTTTTAAACATAATCAATATGAAATTGATACACACGCTTTCATGGCTATAAGGTATATTTCAGTGAATGAATATTAAATAGATATACACGTCAGTAAAAAAGGTAGAGCAAAACGCGGAAATTTGTCTTAGAAACATAACAATTCAAAAATTTCTGAAAACGAATTTTGTTAAAATTGAAATTACATTTAGGACTATAAACAATTTCAGAATCGTGCATTTTGTTTTTTACTGTAACTAACCATTTTGCGTTAATTGCATAATAAGTTGTAATATTGTAATTATATGTAATTCAAAGTGACTCAAATAACAGTGCCGAATTAAAAGTTTTTGTAGGAATAATTTGCATCTGTTTCAATCAAAATCTCTTTTGACAAAATATGATCAGATGCTGTATGTCAATTTTATTTCCAGTTCAGGTAGTAGACCCGGGGCAACAAAAAATTTTCAACACAGTCAATTTTCTTTAAATTTCCAGTGTGAAACAATTATGTACCAATTTATTTGTGGGAAAAAAAACTGAAAACTTTCACCGTAAGAATTTTGATTTCTAGTTCATAGAAGATTCTCTATCTTTGGAGTCTTAAACTTTGTTCAGAAATCACCATGACGCATATACTACTGTATTGAAGATGTATTAGAATTGACATAAATAGACCATAAATTACCAACTTCTTTATAGAAACTTAGAGAACTAAATATGAGAGAATAATGATCATAAGTCAGCATTAAGCGTTGACTTGCAGTAAAAATGAAAATACGTCGTCAAAATATTGCTGAAAACACAGTTTTTTTTTTCAATTTGTTTAAGTTGATAATCCTAACATTCAATTTTCACCCAAAAATGGAAAATTAAGGCCCTCCACAGATATGACTAATATAAAAAAAATATATAAAAATTTACCGTACCGTTTTTTCACAATGTTAGGAAAACTACCTAAAAAGTCTTAATATTCCTTAATTTTGAACGTCAAGCAGAAAATATTACCTCCCTTTCCAATAATTTGACTTTTTATTTATTTTAATATTCTTAAGATTAAAACATAGATATTTTAATGTAGGCACTTGGAAATGTTGTATAAAGGGATGCAGTTTCGCGATAACATGTTTATTTTATTTCTATTTATGATTAAAATTGTAAATCTCTTGTTTTATTCATACCAATCAAAACAAGTTATTCGTGCAGAAAAGGAGTTATTTCCTCCTACCCCGGGTCTACTACCTTAAATCAGTAAATAATATCAGATAAGTACTGTCGATATAAACGAAGTATGAAAAACGTCCAACTCATTGAATAAAATCAAGGACGTGTAAAATTTCTCATGCATATACAACTGTGTAAAAACCCCATTTTTCAGTCCTCAGCTGATTGAATAGTTACTGTTTTAGAATGACTTCATACAAGAAATTTTGACAACGATTCATAATTAAGTTATCCAAAATGTTTTAAAAACTATACATTTCTTGAAAACTGATTGATTCAAGGGATCTGTGAGCCAATGCTCACTAGTAATACCCCCCGCTCTCATCTTCCAGTCTCTAATAACCTGACAAAGTTGGTAAACAAAATGTAGTACCCCACAAGTCTTAAAATGTATTCCACGATATGGTATGACTTCAGAAAGCTTCTGACAAAATTTCAAATTTGTATCATTTACCATTGCAGAGAAAATCTTTACGAAATATGTGACGGACACACAAAATAATGAAAAATTTACTAAGTCGGTAAACAGGAAGTGGCATCCCGACATGTCTGAAAATTAATCTCACAATATGGCATGACTACACAGAGCTTCTGACAAAATTTCAAGTTTATATAATTTACCATTGCAGAGAAAAGCTTTACAAACGTTCTTACGGACTTAATGACGGAATTACGGAATGACGGACACAGGTAAAACAGTATACCCCCTCCTCTGCCGGAGCGGGGGTATAATAACAGGTATGAATAATTTGCATTAACAATCAAGACAGACGACAGTTTTGTTTGATTTCAGACTTAATAAAAACTAAACAAATACAAAGGGCACAACAAGTCACATATCAGAATTTTACCTATCCTATTCACATTATTTTGCGAAATAATTAAAATGGTTCTGCAATTAAGGTCAGCAAACTCACCAGAACTAGAGCTGTCGCCGAATTGCAGCCAGGTATACCTCCAGCTAATTGAATCCTGAATCAATATGGCAAGTTGAAATTTAAGTATGTGTGGACCCAATACAGTTGTGGACACAGTACAGATGTGGAAACAATACAAATATGGACAAAAAGATATACCTCCCCCGAATTTTTTCTGAAAATATTGAAGACAAATTATCTCCGATTCAACATTTTGAACAGCAACCATATTACTTCATGCACATCTTCAGCTGGTGTACTAAAACTGTGCATATCTCATCAAAATCCAAGCAGTGGTTTAGGAGAACACGCTCTGACAGGATCACCCATGCCCCTTTATATAGCAAATATTCAAAAGACAAATTATCTCCCCTTCAAAATTTTGACAGCTGTCTAGGTTCGTACACCCCTTTTTCCAGAAAATATTCAAAGACAAATTACCTCCCCTTCAAATTTTTGGGCACAAACTTTATACCTTCATGCACATTTTCAGATGATGCACTACAACTGTGTAATATTTCATGAAAATCCAAGCAGCCGTTTAGGAGAACATGCGCTGACAAGGTTTTCCTTCCCCTTTTTTCCAGATAATATTCAAAGACGAATTATCTCCCCTTCAAAATTTCGGACAGCAGCCATTTTCAGCTGGTGTACTAAAACTAGAACATTTCATCAAAATCCAAACAGTGGGTTAGAAGAACAAGCGCTTACAAGGATCACCCCTCCTTTATACACAGAATATATTCAAAGACAAATTATCTCCCATTCAAAATTTCAGACAGCAACCATATTATTTCATGCACATCTTCAGATGAGGCACTAATACAAAAAATACCGGAGTTGCATAAAAAAACAGTAAATTTCGTTATGCTGTACACGTGTTTCAAGGAGTAACCTCTCATCAGCAGCATTAAAATCAAATGATGTGGAAAGCCATGATCCAAAAGTTGTAATAAAAGAAGTACTCATTACCAAATAAATCGAAATAGAGAGCCAAATCCAGTACCAAGGACATCTACCGAGTGCCAAAAAACTGTGTAACATTTCATCAAAATCCAAGCACTCGCTTAGGAGAACATGCGCTGTCAAGGTTCGTCCACCCATTTCTCCAGAAAATATTCAAAGACGAATTACCTCCCCTTCAAAATTCTGGGCACATACTATATAACTTAATGCACATTTTCAGATGATGCACTACAACTGTGTAATATTTCATCAAAATCCACGCAGCCGTTTAGAAGAACATGCGCTGACAAGGTTTGCGTCCCCCCTTTTTCCAGAAATATTCAAAGACGAATTATCTCCCCTTCAATATTTTAGGCCGCAACTATATTACTCCATGCACATCTTCCGATGGTATACTACAACAGTGAAACATTTCATGAGAATCCCAGCAGCCGTTCAGGAAAACATGCGCTGACAATGTTCGCTTCCCCCTTATTCCAGAAAATATTCAGAGACGAATTATCTCCCCTTCCAAATTTCGCTGACAAGGTAAATGGACTGACAGACAGAAAGACGGACGGACAGGGTGATTCCTATATACCCCAAACTATGTTTGCGGGGATATGATAAATTGTTTAATTTATCCAAATCATAGAATTAAAAAGCTACATGAAAATCGAAACTTTTTGAAACAATGGATATCACATCAATGCGTAGAACTTGTAACAATTATAACTTCAGCATTTTCACAGTTGTAATTTACAGGGCAGCATCAGCAAAAGCATTCATTAAGAGAAGGAAATGTAGCAAGATTAGATTGACAATTTAGGATAAGATTTTACCAGAAAACGATTTCTTTTACAATAGAGAAAACGAACAACATTTTTGACCTTTCACCAAAGCAAAACAAAAACAAAGACGAAATAAAAAAAGAAACAAATTGTGCTTTAAGTGTTTATGCTTCTAAGCTACCTTTGATTAGATATCACATTGTGTCAGAACTTAAACCGGATACAATACCTTATACAGAATTTGCAATTAGTAGCAATCCTCTACTAAATAGACTCGCAAAATGAACTGTAATTCTAAACCATGTTTTAATATCTGTTCATAAAAACATCTTTTTGAAGTGGAAACATCGATAAGTACAGAATCCATTTGGTAATTATTTTACTAGTTCTTCCCACAAAACTGTGTTCCAATGTTTTTTGTTAAGGAAACAATTTTATATCAGCAAGTAGGTACTGCAAATAGGGGACTGTCCGAATCGTTTTTTTTTTTGTTTTTTTTTAATTTGTCATCATTTTCATTCAGTTGAAATCAATTGACAAAACAAAGTACCAAATACAATAAATTTTGGTTTTTACATGTTGCCAGTTCAACATCTTATATATCTTAATCGCAGATCAAAATAAAATAAAGAGAACTAACAGATCATAGATCAAAATATGAGTGAAAGATATCGAAGGAATTGCAAATTGGATGTAGATGAAAAACCAGATTTAGCTAAGGATAGAGGTATGCACGAGGGTGAAAATCTTTAGTTGAAACAACATTTTCGAAAATTTTGATATTGGAAGTTTCCAAGTAAAATCGGTTTTCGGATCAGCATCGAAGTAATTGACTGGTGACTACACTAAGGAATGAACAGTCCACCAGTAGAGGCATCGATCCAGTGGTAATTAAGAAATAGATAATGGCATTCGCTCGGTATAAATATTGACAAATATAAGATCTGCTCATGTACTTATTCTTATGGAGCCCAAATGCCATAATCTATTTCTATTCTTATACGTCTGACAAGAGTTTAAAAAATTCGAAGCGGCTCTTAGAGGACAATATTGCGTTTGAAACTAGAAAAAAAAAAACATTACAGAAAAACTGAATTAAAAAACACAAACTGACATAGAAAAATCCATTTCCATCATTTAATTTCAGATTAGTAGCTTATAAGCTTATGAAATAATATAATCTTTATAAAAAATATCAGATGTGTATGCTGAAAATTTGTTAAAAGGAACGGTGAGAAAAAAATCTTCGAAAGCATTGCCTTTTTTTCTTATCACATTATTTCCACAAACATGTATTTATCTCAACCAGCTCGAAATTATAACAATACTTTAATTAAGAGACAGGAATTATTCGTACATGAAGGCCCAAATAAGTGCTTCAATGCCGATAAAGTTGGGTAAAGTATGTGATCATTTTTTTTTATGTATTCAATTGATGTGAAAGTACGTCCTTTTAGAAACAAACTATTTGTTAACTTCAAGGATACTATTATATTCGCCACTTGACAAATGTTAAAGAAAAACAAATAATCCGGAACCCTACAAAATTAGTGATAAAATGATAATTGTGTCCTCTGATTGGTAATGCATCTTTAAGACCCCTCAACGGAAAAGAAAGAAAGGGATGTGGAGTAAATGCACATTAGACAAGGTTTCTTTAAATGTATGGCGAAACGAGTAGTGGAACAACGCTTTTCTTGTTGTTCGTCCCTGTTTGTATGGATTCTTTTGATGTTAATGGACTCTGTAGATGTTAAGAAATTTATTGTTTACATTATCCGTATTGATGCTAAAAGATGCAAAACAGAAGTGTGATTTTTAATAATCTACTCCTTGGAAGTGTACTTGAAGTATAAATAGGGCTTCTCGACGATCTTTTGATTCCAATATCCACGACAGGCAGTCGAGATAGTGTTTCTGACGCACAAACATTAAAATTTTGGAACCTTCGTCTGCAAGAACAATGTCGCAATTTTCGTGGAGGTAGGCAAGAGTTTTTAAAACGAGAGGGTCCTTGATATACTGAAATTTCTTGATTTCAATGATGTTTTCAAAACGCCGAATATGATTCACAATTAACGAAGAAATGAACTTCATCCAATTGGAGAACGTCTCGATATCTTCTTTCTCTTTTGTTGCCCACTTCCTCGCATTGTGTTCACCTTTATTCAACAAAATATTAAAGTTCTATTTCCAGGTAATGTGCTGATGTTCACAAACTTTTGAAAGGACATCTCGTAGTTTGAGGTTGTCTCCTATAACTAGATACAGGTTATCAAGTATTCAGACAGACTGTAATTGAAAGAGGAAGTATAACAAGCGTCATAATATGGTTTGGGTTTTAAAGTCGGCAATTTTGGATCTCATGCAATACCCATGTGTAATTGAAAATTGTAGTTGCAATTGGTTCAGTGTAGGATTACGAAATAAGTGGAACAGATTAATCTTTGAAGTAAGGTAGAAGGATTTATGTCGCTGTTTTGCTGTCTAGAATTTTGGAGAGATTTATGGCATCAAAACCTTTATCGGCGAATTGAATTTTGGGAAATGTCCGGTTATCAGGTTCGTTGGCTGATGCATGAAAAGTGTTGGATAGTTTATGGCTTAATATATATGAAATAGTGCCAGTAAGTCCCTGATGATGCTAAAGGTGTTTTGTAAAGGAAGAGTGACTTCCTTTGCTTTTTTTCTGTACTCTTTACATATCTTGGACATTACTACATGTATATTATCTTGTGTCAAAATATTATATGAAAAAGGGAAGGTATATGTCTTAATTTTCTTAAACATATACTAAGTTCATTGGGTGCACATAGAGTATAATAACAACTGAAATAAAAATTAGAATAATCATACTTACCTTAGAAATACTTAAGAAACAAAGATACGAGTACGTAAGCTTGAAATATAATGCCTGATTTCATGGAAAAATTATTTATCTGAAATTTTGGCATGAATTATACGGGTCCACAAAGAGCAAAATATCAAACAAAATGCTTAGGTCTGCAGGGTTAAGAATATT
The DNA here is from genome assembly GCA_002080025.1 of Modiolus philippinarum. Lineage (NCBI taxonomy): Eukaryota > Metazoa > Mollusca > Bivalvia > Mytilida > Modiolidae > Modiolus > Modiolus philippinarum. The sequence goes on along the minus strand of MJUU01018166.1, from coordinate 89,759 downwards.
TTTTTTACATTATTAAGAACATATTTTTTTTTAAATTATTCTGATATGGTTGATTAATCTTTCCTAATATTCATTGTAAAAATATATAGAAAAAAATAACAAAGATACTACAGAATTGAGATCTTATTGTCCTATCCAAAACTGGTAATAAGCTCACTACACCAATAATTATTTAGTGAAAATTATTGCTAAAATGGCCAAAATGTGCAGTTTAAAATATGAAATGCAGTGTTAAATATTAAATGCATTGTATGCATTTGCCACAAACTCTGAAAGGTGTTAACATCTGTGTTATCCCAACTGATCGATTGGTTGTAACGTATCAATTATAAAATGTATTGACATTTTGTCCTTGTTTTTTAAAAGGAGTCATCTGCAATAAATTTATAAATAACTTCTTATTCAAATTATTGGATATGGTCAAATAGTTGTGACTTTTTCTGTATGAAAAGTTGACTTTTTTTTTCTTGTATATCGTTACATAGAAAAAAAGAAAGGATATGGAGTGAATGTACATGTGACAAAAACGCTTACGATACATAAAAACTCTAGTTTATCAAGGACATGTTACATGTTGATGTCGCCTGAGGGTCTTTAACCAGAGGTAAACAATATTCACCCCCCCCCCCCCCAAGCGAGATCAAGAAGACCCCTAGCATGCACTTAAGCAGTATCCTTGACAAAAATTATATCAAGGTCTCTCCCTTGCTCCCCATCCGCCATGGAGTGCAAACTTGGGCGATGCTCAGGGTCATCCAGCTGAAAGCACCAGGGTTACAAGCAGAGAATAAGAATGTTGAGCAACATCGATCGCAGCTAAAATATGTCATATATATTTTTACTTCGTTATAACTACCTCATTCATTCTTGTGAAATAATCACCAACAAGGAACTAAAACATAAACTACTATACATTGAATTTTGTGATGGTTCAGTATAAATGTTTTGTTCATAAACTTTTACAAAATTACATTAGCAGTTTGATTTAAACTTAAAAGTACAATGATAGGAAATTTGTACAAATATTTGCATTCAATTGAAAGAATGAATATAATTTACAACGGTTCTGTGGAGCTTGAATATTTGTTAAAGTGGCTGGGTTAAAGTAAATTGATTGTAAAAATGCCTAAGCAAAAGGAAACAACGGTGGTACAGTAGAAAATCTCACCTTGGTTCACAGTAAATAACTTTCTTCTTTGTCAACACGAAACATGTGATATAGGGACCCACAGCGCATGTGTAAAGAGTTTATTTAAAGATATGACATCTACCAAAATAATGAGCCAATAACACAGAAGTATCGATTAATTATTAATAATCAATTCAACAAAACACCTGGAATACTAGCATTTTCAATGACATTCTTAATCATAAAGAGTTCAAAATATTGTCTTCTCTAAACCTGACTTCTTTTTCCCCATGCTGTGAATGACAAAATAAAAATAAATATTACAAATGAGATTATCGTTTTATTTCTTTAACTATATCAACGGATAAAATATATATCTCCTACAACTACTCTGTTCTTGGCTGATTTTGACGTTTTTTGGGGGGAAGGGGTGTCCTTCAGTGATTTTTTTGTATTCATCCTGTGTTAACTTTTTCATAGATTGGTGTAGAGTCGACGGTCCACAAAACATGACACTATTTAGAAATTATAATACAACTAACAAAACGAATGTAAGTGAGAACCGTCAGTCTAAAAGGATTAAACCAAGGACAATGTCAACGTCGGAAAAACAAAGAAACAAAGACATAAGATGAGCACGGCACAGAAAAGAAAATGAAGACACACATATATACAAAAATGAACAACAATAAAAACCCATGGGTTAGATCAAGGCGAAAAAGAATCATTTAAGATAATGAAATAATTCCAAACTGTCATTCAATTAAAAAAAAACGAATTCGAAAATATCCATTCGTTCAATATCCATCTGAATATTTACCTTTAAATGTACTTTCTTTCTGATAAAAAAAATGTGTCTTGATCCGCAACCTCGGGCCATGTTCTTAAGTATTTTTGAATTAAACATATTTAATTGCTCAAAATATTTACAGCATTGAGATCAGGCACAAGTTAACACAACATAACATAAAGCCCTCTCCCAGAATATGCAACATAATAGGGCAAATGATAGCACATGATCATGTAAAAAATATCATTACACACGCGCACACACACATACATTGAAATTTGAGATACCTAAATTTTACAAAATTTTGTGTAAAACTAAGTAGTATCTCCATCATATATACCTCTGTCCTTAGCTGAAGTTTGGCTTTTCTATTTAGATCGTTTGGGTCATTTGTTCTCCATTACCTTTTACACGTTTTCCGTTAATGGACTTCCAAATGTTTTGGTTTTATTTGCACTGATGAAACGTAAGTTGTCGAAATGCGTATATGCAGAAAATAAATTAAAAGTAACTTCGGTATTTTTTTATACTCAAGCCACTAATCGAAGCGTTTACTATGTTTTATAACTACATAAACTGATATTTTATATTCATGAACTGCTAGGCAAATGTCAACATTCTGTTCTACAGGATAATTTCAAAAAAAATACAATTTGAAGAAATATCTGCAGAAACTTCGGTATTTTGTTATTTGTTACCACTGGGCTGATGTTTAAACCTAACCAGTATCTCCCTCTTGCATTGCTCTGTCTTTAGCTGGTTTTGGCTTTCATTTTTAGAACATATTGATAATTTGTTCTCATTCAGCTTTTAAATATTTCGGTTTATGGATTTCCTAATGTTTTGATTTAATCTGCACTGAAGAGACATAAGTTGTCAAAATGCACATATGTAGAAAATATATTCAAAGATATATTTTGTTATATACCTAAAACTAAGAAAAGATCGCGCCGAATATTATTATAATTAGAACATTGCATGAAAAGTGGAATGAGTTCTCACAGGGAAATCCACACGTACAGCTAGGATTGTCTCTCTAGGTTAAACCGATAAAGATCATATTTTATTCCACTGTTATCATATCTGATCTTAGTATGTAATAACCAAATACCGAAGTAATTGTGAATCAAAATTCTGCATAGCGCATTTCGACAACTCATGTCTCTTCAGTGCAGATAAAATCTAAACGTTTGGAAGACCATTAACTCAAAGATGTTTAAAAACAAATAACCAATATGATCTAAATGCCAAGCCAAAATCAGCCAAGGACAGAGCTTTGCGTGAGGGAGATACTCCTTAATTTTCAACAAAATTTTCAAAAATTTAGATATTGCAAGGTTCCAAATAAAATCGGCTTTCGGGTCAGCAACGACGTACTAACTACTGGGCTGGTGATTACCCTCGGGGACTAACAGTCCACCAGCACAGGCATCGACCCAGTGGTAACAAATAACCAAATACGGAAGTAACTGTGAATCCAAATTCTGCACATGCGCATTTCGACAACTCATGTCTCTTCAATTCAGATAAAATCTAAACGTTTGGAAGACCATTAACTCAAAGATGTTTAAAAACCGATCAAGAACAAATAACCAATATGATCTAAATGCAAAGCCCAAATCAGCCAAGGACAGAGATATGCATGAGGGAGATACTCCTTAGTTTTCAACAAAATTAAAAAAAAAACAGATATTGTAAGGTTCTAAAAATAATCGGCTTTTGGGTCAGCAATGATGTAAATAGTAGGCAACGTCCAGTAAATAGCTCATCCAAGTGCTATCCCCCCTCAAAGTCACAGAGACCATTTAAGTCGATTTCGTGTAAATACTGTAGGAAGGAAGGCCATTTGATAGCTGACTGTTATAGGTTAAAGCAAAGGGAGACAAGTGATATTAAGCCAAGTGGTTTTGTTGAGTCGTCACAATGTTTGCCTCATTTTGGTACAGATGTGTTCTTTTTCTGAGGTGAAGTCTGTTTTTGATCCTGTTAGCAAGATGGAGGTCAAATCCTCATCTAGTCCGATTATGGAGATTTTTGAACCATTTATTTAGTGATGGTTTTGTGTCGCTTTCGAGTGATTTTTGTGATTCTACCTCTATTCAAATTTTAAGATAAACTGAAGCCTCACAGTCTCTAGTGGTTATCCATAATGTTTATTTCTCTAGTGGTTATCCATAATGTTTATTTGTCTTCTGACATTGTTTCTGGACCTGTGACCTTATGTATTAAGTCATCGTTGCCCTTTGAAGGTGTACAACTTCTTCTTGGTAATGATTTAGCTGGGGACAAAGTTCAAAGAAAACCTATTGTGACAGACAAGCCTTCTTTTGATCAAGTTCCTGATTCTGCTGAACAGGAGTTTTCTGAGTTGTATCCTGCCTGTGCAGTTACTCGTGCAATGAAAAAGATATGTGTTGAAGCTTAGAAAGTTGAAGAAAATAGCACTGATGGTTTTGATTTGTCGGATAGATTTATGGGTCAGCTTAGTGATGTTGGTAACCAAACAAGGAAGCCCTTAGAGTTTTCTGATAGTTAAGTGGTTCACGGTGATGGTTTTTCTATGTCTACATTTAGCAGTAAGCAAAATAAAGACTCTGAAATTTAATGTCTTTTCAACCGGATTGTTGATGAAAGTAAGTCTTTGCAAGAACCTGTCACTTAGTTTACTAAAAATGGTATTATTATGCGTAAATGGAGACTTTCTGATGTACATGTATCTGCTGATGCAGAATGGGCAGTAAAGTATCAAATTGTAGTACCAAGGGTGTATAGAGCTGAGATATTAAGCATGGTCCATCATACTCCCTTGTCAGGACACTTAGTTATTAACAAGACTTACAACAAAATTTTAATCATTTTTATTGGCCTAATCTTAGAAAAGATGTCTCAAAATTCCTGCAAGTCTTTGTAGGTCCAATACCAAAAACTAAATCTGGTAATCAGTACATGTCAACTATCATGTGTGCATCCACACGTTTTTTTTTAAACTATTCCTTTAAGAAATATAAAGACTAAGACTATAGTTAGGGCTTTAACTTAATTTTTTACTTTGTTTGGCCTACTCAAATCTATTCAATCAGATCAAGGTTAAAACTTTCAGGTATTTTCGAGCAAGTAATGTATGAATTAGGCATTAATCAGTACAGATCAACTGCATATCACCCTGAAAGTCAAGGCGCCTTATCAAACCTTAAGAAATATGATGCGGACCTATTGTTTTGACACAGAGAAATATTGGGATGAAGGTTTTTCTTTTCTTTTGTTTACTGTAAGAGAAGCAGTCCAGGAATCATTAGGTTTTAGTCCATTTGAATTAGTTTTTTGACATACAGTTAGGGGCACACTTAAACTTTTAAATGAGAAAATTGAATCTGATGAAAAATACCACGTAAATCTCCTTGATTAAGTTACAGACTTGCAAAAGCTTGTGAACTAGCCAATAAAAATCTTAAATCAAGTCAAGACTCTATGAAAGCTAAGTATGACCAAAATTCTGTAAAACGTAATTTTGCCCCTGGTGATAAAGTACTTGTATTACTTCCTGTGCATGGAAAGCCACTTGAAGCCAGATATTTTGCTCCATATATTGTTGAAAAGAAATTGAATGAAAATTATATCATTATAACACCTGACAGACGTAGACATAATAGGTTCTGTCATGTAAATATGGTAAAACCTTTTATAGATAGAAATAGCACAAATATTGTACATTCAGTTAGTGTTGACCCTGACAATTCTAATTATGACTTTTGTGAGAATATTGGTTCGCTATCTATCTTACCGAAGCTGGAAGATTCGCAGATTCTTGAAGATTTGGATTCAACATTTACCAACGTTTCAAAAGGACCAGTTGAAGCAGTTACTCCGTGAATTGCGACATGTGTTTCCGGACATTCCAACACGAAGTGATGAAATATTCCATGACGTTGATGTTGGTGATTTAGTACCGATAAAACAGCATCCATATCGACTGACTCCAATCAAACAAAGGTACTTGCATGATAAAATTCAGTATTTATTAAAAATGACTTTATTGAACCTAGCAAAAGCAATTGGAGCTCGCCTTTTATTCTAGTGCCAAAACCTGATGGAACCTATCGTATGTGTACGGACTATAGAAAATTAACTCATTCCAAACTGACTCATTTCAAATTCCGCGCATTGATGATTGTATTGATAATATTGGAAATGCCTTAAAACATTACAAAAATTGACTTATTTAAAGGATTTTATCAAGTTCCTCTTACAGAGCATGCGAAAGAACGTTCCCCTTTTGTTACCCCCGCCGGACTTTTCCAATACAAAGCGATGGCTTTTGGCATGAAAAAATCACCGGCAACTTTTCAGCGTCTCTTCAACAGTGTTAATTCTGGAATTGACGATTGTGAAGCATGCATTCTTAAATATAGACATTTTCACTATTCATCGTCGAAACCGAAACCATACTATAGAGAATAAGTTGTGTTTTGTTTCTCTTTATTGCATGCATACAGTACTTATGGTGTATGGTGTATCGTGTAATGGTGTATGGTTCAATGATGCATAGTGCATAATGTATGGCTCAATGGTTCATGGTGTGTGGTGTAATGGTGTATGGTGTTGCAACGTGAACCATACACCATACACCATGAACCATACAACATATACTATGAACCATACACCATACACTAGGAACCATACATTATACACCATAACCAATACTCCGTAACACCATATACACGATCGAGCGACACGATTTGAACGAGAGACAATCCTCGGGACTTGGGCAATCGAAGTTAATATTACATACAATTTTTAAAATATGTTAACCTCATATTCAACCTCATGTTCCTTTTCAAATAAAGCATTTAAACAGAAAAAGATTTGTGCTTTTGACAAACAAAAGTATCCCGAATGCTCGCATGTACTTTAGTTCTGAGGTGGAAGACTGGATGATTACAGATAAATATGGAGAAGCTGCAAAACTCACCCGGCTAATAAGACAGTGGTACGACGGCAGTGATGAATCGGGAATGCATGCAATCGATAGAATTAAGTCATTTATAGAAATGAGAATTTTTTTACTAAAAGATGTTGATTTCTGTACTTTTCCTTTCTTTGGGCGGTACATTAAAGGAATCCCAATAGTGACTTTTGAAGGTTTGATGATGGACATAGATTCAAAACTACAGATGTATGCCATACTAGGAAGTTACAATATACAAACGATTGGCAGTTTAGCCGAAGAAACAGCAGTCGGGGTATTGCAATCGTTATATCCAACAAGTCAAGTCTCGATCAAGGCCCGAGACGTTCCAAGTTTGATGTCGAGTGTTATTGAAGTGATGACGTGCAAGTTAGACCAACATAGGTAACCTTTTCACTAATTAGTAATGATTTGTAACTTTAACTACAACTTGTTACAAAAGACATACAAGGATTACTTTGGGACCATTTGGTCAACCCATGTAATGTCCTTTGCTAGCTTTCAGTATAAATATCTGTCTGGTGGTTTACCACTTTTTACGCCTTTTGCTTTTATGTTTAGTTGCCACTTTTTGCATTGGAATTTGTATGGATAATTTAATTCTAGAAACGAATAACGATGCAACAATTTATAATCACAAATCCAGATAAATTTCAATTCAATGATCACATATAGACAGTCAACGTAAATGAAGAACACGCAACAAACAGCAAATAGTACAAACACCATAAAAAAGAATTAAGAGCTTAACCCNCCCCAAAAAAAAAAATGAAGTGTCATGAGGAGCTCCGAAAGGGTAAGAATGACCTTAATCAAGAGTGGATTTATTTAATTGTATTTTTCTTCATGAGTTTTGTTTTATCTTTGACCTGTACAGGCAGGGGGTCCAGTAAAATATGTTTTACTGTCACATACCCGTCTATAGTCAAGAGATGTTATTTACTTATTGCTTTATTTATTTTTGTAGCAATTTACATTTTTTGTATAATTAATAACCATTGTACCTTGTTAATATATTTGACTTTGACTTCTCTCTGTCATTTGTACCTTAGTGTTGAGTTTGGATTTCACAAATTGAAGGCATTTTGCAACCTTTCAATGCTTCCATTTTAGGGGATTTGGGATGAGAACATCTAGGACTAGTGGTGTCTATCCACACTATGCTGCAGAGTATTGATTGGAAAGAAATTGATGTTTGTTACCAGACCATGGATTACATCATCAAGCCGCTGTAAGTATCATTATTCACCTTGCTGATGGCCATGTGAGCTATTGTTATCAGTCTGCGTCCGTCCTCGTCCGTAATAGACTTTTTTTTTCAAACATCTCCTATGAAACTACAGAGCAAACACTATTGACAAATATTTTGACTGATTTTACCAGAGTCAGTCATTTTTTGACTTAGAATGTATGAACAGAGTTGAGAATGACTGTGCTGGGTTAACTCAACGCTGATCAGTCTTTTTCAACACTAGCTTTGACTGAAAATGACTGATCAGAGTTGGACCAACTCATTTCAGTCAATCTCAGACTTTACCTGTGTTGTAAATGTCTGACCAGTGTTGAGTCAACTTGGTCAGTCATTCTCAACACTACTTGTAATGTAAATGACTGATTTTTGTTGAGAGTGTCTGTTCAGTCTTTACAACACGGGTAGCGTTTAGATTGACTGATCGGCGTTTACTCAACACTGTGTTTACAATTTTTTATGTAGTAACTTTTATTTTATTTTTTTATTTACTTATTTATTATCCTAACATTTCTGTCCCATTCTGTTTATTCTTTTTTTCTAAAAAATATTTTAAAACTAAAACCAAACAGTTGAATATACATATAACCCTGCCAATTGGTTGTTTTGATTGTTTGTTGGGCAGTTAAATCGCTCTTTAATATGGCACGCGATATACACCCTTCTCAATTATGCAATTATACAAGTCAAGTAAAAATGCTAATATTATACAGAACTGATTCCATAAATCTGTCTCCACCATCAGTTTGTGACTTGAACATCTGTGTCAGCGTCTATGTTAAAAAAAAACACAATGTCATCTGATGTGGAATGAACAGGCAAAATATGTGTACATTCATACACAATGTAGCATTTTGTCATCTTTTACAAAGGAACTGCCAGTCAAAGAATGAACCAGTCACAACATCGCTGCAATTGATTGGTCAAGAACGTCAGGTAGGGAGACATTTATTTAATCGACCCTAAGCATTTTTTCTGGACATTTTGATAGCAGAAAAATTGTTTTTCCTCTATCAGATTTGACATTGCTACCGGAGTTGACATGTTCAACACGGCGATTGTCTTATAACAAGCAGGAGACAGTCATCAACAGTAATACCCAAGTAATGTAATTAACTGTCCCGTACTGTAACAGTACCTCGCAACAGATGACAGTCTTTACGACTTCTGTCATGCCTTGTCCCCAATTGTTACAGTGCATGTCAGTTAATGATAGTATTTGGTATTACGATCGAGAACCGTTCTTGATTGTAACAGTGTATGACAGATAGTCACAGTATTTGAAATACAAAAAATGTAACTGTGTTGCATTGTGGTGTATTGTGACAGTACAACTCAGTTAATTACAATATTTCTTTTACCTTAAATGTACTTGTTGAATTATGTTGAATTAATTTATCCATAATAATCCGACATTTCAAAATTAATCTGCTTTTAAAGTAAAATCTGACGTTTATCTTTTAGGGACGACAATTTATTCATTCATTTATTTGTTTATTTATTTTTTTTTTTNGGGGTAAGGGTGCGAAATACACGAACTATTTCCATTTTGCATTTGGATAAAACATTTATCTCTTGTATCTCCCTCACGTAAAGCTCTATCTTTAGCTAATTTTGGCTTTTCTCTTTAGATCATATTAGTAATTTGTTTTCTGTAAGCTTTTACATGTGTTTCGGTATCTGGATATCAAAACGTTTTGATTTTTTTTTGCACTGAAGGGGGTAGACCTAGGTAGGCATAATATTTTCCAATTGTTTATTTTTTTCAATATTCTTAATATTAAAACTACACATGTTCATGTCGACTTTAAGCAATTTTCAGCATTGCCTAGTGGTAATCAAAGATACCCTGTTATTTGGTCCGTTCAGGACTTGGTTGTGGTGTATAAAATTAGCTCTAATTAAATTTGTTTTTGATATAAAATTATTTCAAATGCAAATTGCTTTTGAATAAACATGTCTGAAAGTAAACATACATAATGATTGTTGTTTTAATAATTTGAACTGCAATCCAAGGGTGCTCTGAACAATATATGCTGAAAATATTACTCTGTTTTGATAAGTATTAAACACTTTTTCAAAAAACTGGGTCGTTTAATTTTCACAAAAAACTGACAATAGAAAGAAAACGTATATGTGGAATATATTTAAATTTGAGAAAAATCTACGTTTTCAGTTTTTTTCTAAATTTACAATTAAGTGTTTAAAACCCCAAAAAATGGCTGAATCTCCGCTTGAAATTACCTCCCTTGCCATAAAACTGACTTTTAAATGTTTTCATTATTTTAAGATATCATTGCAAGACAAGTAGAGTAAATTTACTCCATATAAATAACTGAATGTAGGGTATTTGTTTTCATGACAAAATTAATATTTATTTGCTGTGAGAAAAAAAAATCTTACAATTTAAAAATTATGATCATTCCTATGGAAATTGTTCTATTTATTTATTCAAGTACTAGAAAAAGTGAAAAACAGAGTTATATCCCCATACCCAAGGCTTACCCCCTTTAGCGGCATAAGTTGTCGAAATGCGCATAAGCAGACACTAATATACAGTTATTTCGGTATCTTGCTATTTGTAAGAGTTCATGCATGCTAGCATTGATAGTTGAATAAATAAAGGGATATGGAGTAAATTAACACGGAAAAAATCCCTATAAATACATGATTATATTAAGCAAATGGAACAACGCTTTCATTGTTCTTCATCTTGCAGTCACCATGAGGTCTTCAACAAAGAGCACTCTTACCTCATAGTAAGTTCAGGACGGCCCCTAACACCGGTTGGGCGGAATTCACTTGCTAAATGTTGAACAACGCTACGTCCATCCCTGTTTTACATCATATTTGTCATGGAAGCGGGGTCGTTAGCAGGTATAACATATCGAGCAAAGTACTCTTGAACACACTGTCATCCGTTGCCCCGACAAAGAGACCAATAGACAATATAACATATAAACGATCACAGGGCACTCATTGAGTTGAATGTGAGAAAACTTGGCGGGTGCAATCGAGATATGTGGGCCGTATTTATACAGATGGCCAGAAAAATGGTTTAATTTTCACAAAACAAAAAAGCCAAATCTTTAAAGATATGCATTCAAATTAGAAATTCTCCCATGAACAAATACACCATAACTGACAAAATAAACAGATCACAAAATATACAACTCAAGCATGGGTAATATTTTTACGGGCTCCACACTGCACATTGGACAAACGCCATGGTTAAATGAACAAATAAAGGGACACGGAGTAAATGTACATTGAACGAAATCCCTATAAATTCATGATAAGATTAAGCAAATGGAACAACGCTTTCATTGTTGTTTTTTATCTTGAAGTTACCATGAGGTCTTCAAGAGCAAACACTCTTACCTGTTATATGTATTTGATTCTTGATTTGTATTCTTTTCTTATTTTCGGACATTTGAATGGGCTATTAATATTTTCTTTACGTATACACATGGAGATGCATAAAACCCATGATTGAGGTTTTAAACCAAGGACTTACAATGTCATTATACGTCATTGGTTAAACAAATCAGTACAGTTTAGTAAAAACTGTTGATCTTCATGGTCGATTACCTCCACAATCAGCTGGACGTGCCACACGCGTAAATTAAAATGACATATAACTAGATGGTTATTATTTCAAACTGCACAAAACAAAAATAACTAAATACCAGCAAGTCTTTCAAAATGTACGTCCTCTGTGCGAAAAGACTAACGGGAAATGGTCCTTAGTGTACATATTTTTTAACCTGGGTTCATTCAGGAGTCCTGTGCGATGTAAAGACGCACCGACCCAGATCGTTTGACATAAGAATATATGCTCGACTTAATACATCAGCTTCACTGTAACTTTATTGAACGATGTTAGTTTCACTATGAAATACTTACGGAGATGAAATCAAAATCAGATGATTACTCACAAATTTACGATACTTTTGCCTCTAGATTTTTTGAAGAAAGTTTGGGGTTAAAAGCTATATTCCTGGTGGGTGATAAGTAATATATCTGGTATTGTATGAAGAAATATACGTGTTTTACTTTTTAATTATATCATTGGACTTTCCTTCAAATTCTAACAACTACTGTTAATGTGACCTAAATTATAGTGTAAGGCACAACATTTGACGTCACAATTGCTTGTCCTCGAACTAGATTATTTTACAATGAGCCATGTAATCTTTCGTTTAAAAATGTAACATTTCCATTTTATCAAAATAACGTATCTGAAATAAATAAGATAAACATTTATCATCTTGGATAAAGTTCTTGTTGTATGTAAAATAAAACAAATGGTAGTATTTTAGTTTTTAACTAGTTCAAAGGTTGTATTTAAAATTCTACTTAGTCTCAGTCAAAATACTTGACGTCATCAATTGATTGTCCTCGAACTAGATCACTTTACAATAGTACACCTAATCTTTCTTTAAATAGTGGCCATCGTGTTTTCATTATCATAAACCATCAGGTATAAATTTACTTAAATGAAATGAACAATGCACATTTTGGATCCATTTTTACTTCAATGTTTTTACAGAACATTATAATAGTACTTTACCATTGAATGCACTCGAATTAATATTTCTTGCATAAAGTTTTTTTTATGATTGGATATTTTTACTTAATGATAAGCTAATGAAATATTTTCTCATTAGATGTTTTCTTCTATATACAAGGCAATAAAAATGCATGAAATATAAAACAGTTAAAGTTTTTCTTCATCCATTCTATTATTTTCCAATAAAGTGATCTTTTTATTCATTTTTGGCTCAATTTCCAAAAAAATGTTTTCATTTTCTTTAGCTGTGGTTAAACATAACTTTCCCTTGTATAAAAGGTCAAAAAGTTGTCCCTAGAAACATGACTTACGTATAGTCTATATATGCCTGATTTTATCACTCAAAACTCCGACAGCTTTATTTACATTCGACCATTTTCTGTTAAACAGATGGACTTTTTTGGCACTGAGGACAATTTGCATTATTGTTTAATTTTAATTTGAAAACATAAAAACTGTAAATCCTATCATACACATATTACTGGTACCTAATTTTAACTGATACCCCTCTGTCAGCTTTAACTGATATATTGGTATTCGGATTTCCAAATATTTTGATTTGTTATGCACTGAGGAGACATAAGTTGTCGAAATTCGCATATGTAGATAATAGATTAACAGTAATTTTGTTTATTGTTATTTTTTACCACTGGTGTCGATGCCTCTGCTGGTGGACTGTTTGTCCCGAAGAATTCATCAACCTAGTAGCCAGTACCCCTGTGCTATTCCGAAAAACCGATTTTATATGGAAACTTGCAGTATATAAATAAATCAAAATTTTCTTAAAAAATTAGTAGTATCTCCATCTTGCATAGCTTTATCCTTAAATGATTTTGGCTTCTCCATTTGGATCCAATAGGTAATTTGTTCTCTGTCAGCTTTTACTAATATTTTGGAATTTGGATTTCCTAATGTTTTGATTTGATCCCAATGAGGAGACATAATTTGTCGAAATACGCATATGTAGAAAATAAATTAACTGTAACTTCGGTATTTGTTATTAAACTAACTAACTCAACAGCTATCAATCACGAAGTCATTAACCCAAAATTTTGAATGTACTGCAAGTTAAAGTATAATTGGCATAAATTTATTATCTCCGGGCTGCTTGGCTTATCTAAAACGCCTGCGACTTCATTTAAAGATTATTTACATCGACTCACAAATTTATATACCAACATTCCTACCAAAAACCCCTTCACTCAAGTCTCTAAGGTCTCGAATTTTAGGGTAAATTTATTATCATAAGCATGACCAGGTTTTGAGTAGACAGGGAACATTTTTCGATATGGAAACTTGGCACAGCATTTTTTACCAATGTCATTATCGAAATATCAAGTATGATAGTATGTTTAAAAAAAATAGACATCAAATATGTGCATCTTACATTTTAGATTTAAGTGGTACTTACATTTAAGTCATTAACTTTTGCAAAAAAAAAAAACTGCATATTTTTCTTATCTTAACGACAGAAACTGGTTAATGATTTCGAAAAGACGATGCTGAGCTTGAGTGTTGATTCTTGTGTCGTTATGTTTAATGTAAATATATTTAACATCATGGCATCCAGAAGGTAAATTTATTTATGCTCTTTCACACAACAAGTTAAAACACATCAAACATCTGTCATGATAATCAGCTGTATGTATCATTTTCATTTTTATCTGCACTGAAGAGACATAAGTTGTCGAAATGCGCATATGCAGAAAGTAAATTCATAGTAACTTCGGTATTTAGTTATTTCATATCTCAAAAATTTTCTTGTCCCGTATTTTTACAAGCAAATTATTGTGTGTCCTGTATTCATAATTGACTTTTGATTCTTGTAACTGTTGAAATAGATCCGATATCTATGTAGCGTTCAGCGGCTGATCGGGGGGGGGGGGGTACCCCGGTTACCTATCCCCTTATGTTGGAAAATATTTAAAATTTGTAGGTGTTTTTTTAATTGGGTTCCGGTCCCATCTAAAGGAAAAACTTATGGGTTTGGATTCGCCACTGGCGTTGCTCTTTTTCTAACAAGTTTATACCTCTGAAGCCTGTGCCAGTGGTATCCTAATCTTGCTATGAGATATGCTGAAGGCAATATAAAATTGCATTACAAAATGTTAGGCAATCTTTCGGGGCATAATGCACAATTTATTTTATATATCTCAAACTATTATACGTGGAGACCAATGACGATCCCCACCACGTAAAACATGAGGAAAAAGGGGGGAAACAAGAGTGCTATTTTAATATATAACATAATACCAAAGTTACTGTAGATTCAAAGTCTGCAAGTTTGCAACTTGTTTATTTTCATTGCAGATCAAACCAAACAATTTGGAAACTGTTAACCGAAAGATATATTCAGACTGATAGTAAACAATATAGCCAACACAATCTACATGGGTAGCCAAAATAAGATAAGACAGACCTTAACACGAGGGATGTATAATGATATTTTCCGTCTTTACAATAGTTTTTTCACAATGAAAGTTTCTCAGCAAATTCATTTTCATGTAAAAATGACCCTGAAAAACATTAATTGATCAGACGTAGGAAATAACAAATTACAAATAAATTAATTATGCTGAGTCTCAACAGATAAAAGTTATACGGAAGCATAAAACAGACAGTGTCTAAGCACTCTACATGTGTATTTCTTCTATTATCCCAGGCGTATCTAAGATGTTTTCCTCAATCATTGCAAATAGTAATCTGTGTAATGACATTTTGTTTCAGCATCATTTCATCCAATGACTGCAAAATAAATAGGCAATAGTATGCTTTGGCTACAAGCAATTTAAGAAATTTCTTTAAAAAATAATGAACTGGACATTCATTGACAAAAACTGTTTTCTTTACGAAAGCTAAATAAAGTAAAGTTAGACAAAAACAAATTACAAACGTTCCTTTCATTTACATTTTCTGAAGTAGAAAGGTATATTAGAAAAAATTCGTTTGAGCTCCGAATTTCAATTCAATTAATATTTGTTTTCACTTTAAATGATACGTTATATGTTAAATTGGTTACCGGTTTATTAAGGTAAGGAAAATAAATTATGATGATAACCTCATATTCACCAGATGTGCTATTTTGATGCTTTTAATTATAATTTACCATTTGATATAAGTTGGTAGAATACCTTCATCCACAATTAAGAAAAATATTATTTCATCTATGACCAGACTCCAATTCATTATGAGAAATTGCATTTCTTTTCAAAACCGAATTTTTGAGTAAATTCACAGCACTAAATATTTTAGCAATGCAGCGCTTTACTTAAACCATGTCAAGTATAAGTCACAAGAGAATCATTTATGAGAAGAAGGGCTGTTTCTCAAACTGAAATGCAGTCGGTCAAGATTAATGCCTGTGTCACATTACGCCACGACCATGAAGACCTTACTACGACCTGCAATAATTAAAGGTCGTGGAGAAATCGTGGTACATTCGGCAAAATTTTGACATTTCTAAGATGTTACCACGACCATACTACGAGCATACCACCATAATGCTACGAACCAACTACGATTTCATTTCGACTAAGCCACGACTTCACTACGACCATCAAGTCATTACTGCGACCTTATCCTGACTCCATCACGACCTAACTATGCTCCCATAACGACGAAACCACGATTCTGATACGACCTTACAAGTTCTTACCACTATTCTACGACGATTTCACCACAATCTTGACAATTCTTTATTGGGTTTGTCTACGGGGAGTGAGAATGACATTAACTGATCAGCAACCAAACAGATCTACCAAACTGACTGTGACGGGTGCTGTATGCATGGCAGGACAAGCTTACCATTTCGGAGCACCTGATGTCACTCTTTTGACACTGTTAGTGATTTGGTTCTTATTGCTGTATTTGTAGTGTTTGATTTTTGTAGTTGTGAAGCGTCTTTAGTCTTCCGTATTCTGTTGTTCTTTCTTTTGCCTTGTCTCTGGACTTTGATTTATGTAATCTTATCCTTTGTTCCTCCGGTATTCTACTGCATTTGTTTGGTATAAATACTATGCAACATATAACTTATCCGTTTTCCTGAAATTTCACTGATTGAAACAACATTCCACTCATATCATCAAAACCTGTGAAAAAAGCGTGGTAGGGGAGAGGCATTTCAGCGAAATATTACAGTAATATCATGATGTACTGCATTTTCCTCGTTTTTTTTAGTAGTTCATGTAAATAATCAGTAATCATGATGCAGTCCGACAGTCCAATATCACAGCATGAAAGATTGGATGCTTAGTCTAAGAGGGTGATATATTGTATATCAGAAACGTCTGCAACAAACACTCTTGGTTTCGCATCCCATTTTTTAAAGTCGAATGTTCTTGTAAATAATCAGTAATCATGATGCAGTCTGACAGTCCAATATCACAGCATGAAAGATGGTTGCTTAGTCTAAAAGGGTGATATATTGCATATTAGAAACGTCTGCAACAAACGCTCTTGGTTTCGCATCCCATTTTGTACAGTCGAATGTTCATACGAATTGTAACAGCTTTAAATATTCTCTGGTATTTTGCAAGTCAATATTTATCTTTCCTATGGTGCTGTTATTGCATGGTCGCAGTAAAGTCGTGATGAAATTGGCATGAACTCGTACTAAGGTCTTTTATATCGTAGTTCAATCGTGCTGTGGTCGTGGCAGAAACGTGGAATAGTCGTAGTAGAATCGGAATGGTCGTAATGAGATAGTAGTAGAATCGGAATGGTCGTAATGGGATCGTAGTAGTATCGTAATGTGATCGTACCGCAATCTTCGCAATTGGCATTTCACGACCACACACGGTGCTACCACGATCATGAAGACCTTTACACGACCTTTCCACGACCGTACTACGACTTTAGTGCGACATCAGTACTACAAAATTTCACCACGACTGCACTACGATTTTTTTTAGCATGTTCAAAATTGTTCAGCGACCATCACGACCATGAAGACCTTTCTACGATCCTACTACGACCTTACTGCGATTACCCCCATCGCACCAAGATCGTAATTTTTTCCATAGTCGTAGTGTGATCGTGGCCTAGTGTGATGGGGGTATAAAAGGCTGATCATTGACACAGAAATTAATATCAGGTTGTCCAGAACAATATATAAATGATAAGCAGTTCACGATGCTCTAGAAGCACACTCTGTTTTAAAACTTTTGTTTATTGAAAAAAAAATAATACTCGTATGTCTTCTCTGTCCAATTACCAAACGCGCGATCAGTTTCCGGATATTTCAGTATACAACATTAATGATGTCATAAACTCACTATAAATTTTAAATCTTTAGATAACGTCGTGATTATCTTAAATAATTATTTTAATGATTTTTAATTAGAGCCACTACAGACACTTCCACATCAGCCTCAATCCTTGACCTTCGTCTTGAAATTGACAGCAGAGGCAAACCTCAATAAAGTCAGTATGAAGCCATTCTTCATCCTCGTTTTTTATGGATTTTTTTATATAAATTGCTAGCATTTGATTAAAAATCCAGAAAACTGGGACGTAATTTACAACCCTTATGTAAAAGGGGATATCGACAGTATATTCTGCATGAATCCGTTAAATAATCTTTGGGATCCAATGACCAGAAGATTACACACACATTTTGCCCTCTCCAACTAATACTGATGGTGTCTACTGAAAAACAAATGCATATGATAGTTCTTTACCAAGTTTCGAGTTTATTTTTTCTTCTACAGTGCAAACATGTTTGAACACCAGAATAGGCTCCTTAAGCAAGCCGGCAGATAACTGGCGAGCACACCTTTACCCATCTCTGAAAAATACGTGTTTTTCCCATTTTTTTCCTTTTCCTTTCTAAGATTGTGGTCTTTAGTAGTATATTTGTATCTGGTTTAATTCGTATGCGTTAATACAAAAGAGAAATTTAAAAGAGATAGGGGAGGTTTGGGTACCAATTTACAGGTTAATAGAAAAAGAAGGGAAACGAGGAATGTGTCAAAGAGACAACGACCCAAAGGGGAGTAATAACAAATCAAAGCCACCATAAGATCGTCAATGAACAGTGAGGAAACCCCACACCCAACGGCAGGTCGGAGTCGGCCCCCGAATAAAGAGTAATCAAGTCCAGCGAAATAAACATCATCACTGACTCCTATAGACATGAAGTAAACTAACTAGAAAAAAGACAAGACACACAAAGGCTTACCACTAGCTTTTGCTAGTAACGGTACCGAGTTTGGCTATACAGATTTCCTATCGTTGTTCACGTTTGGCTTCTGATTTTTACTGTTATATTTCTTGTGCAATTACCTGGTTGATTGTGGCATTTGATTGTGATATTCGGCCATTGTAAGTGTTTTCTGTTATCTTTATTTTGAGTTTACATCTCACAGTGCATTCGTTTCTCGATGGCATGCGATGGATACCGTGTTTTTTTTCTTAATGGAGCCAAGTTTCTAAAAAACGCTGCTTAAACAAGGATATGTTATCTATAATTGACGTCATCATTGCACAAGTTTTACAGTAGAAATGACGATCCAAAAAGCAAATGATAATTTTTTTCTACCTTTTTTGACTTAATATCAAGAAAAGTAGAGTTCAAATTGGCGGGTATCATATCAGTGCAGGTGATTGCTACTTTACAGGTGCACCTGATCGCTTTCATATATTGGGTCCGCTTTGTTCAATTGTATGTAAGTCCCGACTTTTCTCTAGCGATTTATAGAAATTTACCGTTTTATCAAAATTCTAACCCTTTAGAAATACTACGGCTTCATTCCGTGTATGGCACTCGGTGGTTGTCCTTAGTACTGGATTTGGCTTCCTATTTCGATATTTTTGGTAATGAGTACTTCTTTGTTTATAATTTTTTTTTATTATGGCTTTCCATATTGTTTGATTTTAATGCTACTGATGAGAGGTCACTCCTTGAAACACGTGTAAAGCATAACTAAATTTACTGTTCATTTTTGCAACTTTGTTATTTTTGTATTTTTATCTCTACTACTATTATATCGTACATGCGTAATGTCTTTTTTATGTTTCCCATGGATTTGGATTATTCGACTGTTGTTTTCTGTTTCTTTAAGCCGCCAACGGATTAAGCTCATATATAAGTTTACTCCCTGTTTCGTAGCAGGGAATAAGAAATTAGGGATAATATCAATGTTACCGAACAGACTTGTTAAGAGCCAAAATACATGGTCTGCTGTAAAGTATAGTACAATATTAATCAGTTTCAATTGTTCAGTGTAAAGCAGTATATATATATATATATATATATATATATATATATATATAATGAAACTGATAATTTGAGTTGTTAGACATTACTGAATTTAACGTTTGTATATTTCACAAGACGTGTAGAGTTTGACCATATCACATCGCTAGTAACGTGGCTTTGTGAACCTATGAATCAACGATATTTCAAATCAATCCGAGGCTCAACTGAGGCATGAATTCATTAGATGATTCAATAGGCCAGATAAGTTACTGAACTTTTGTGGCTAATGTCTTGTATAGGTAAATGGACATCATCAACACTTGTGTTATAAATTGAAATATCCAAGAGGTGTCTAGTTTACCACCTGGTTTCAGGGAAGATGATTAAATACATACAATAGTTTCCTTAGTAAGCGTATATGCTATGATTGGACCAATCTATATTGTACCAACAATATAATCACAAGTTCTCAAGGTTGATCATTCATGGATCATTGTCAAAAAGTACAGCTCCAGAGCGTAACTTTTACCTACTATCTTTGATAATGATAAAATTGAAAATTCAGAAAATAAACAACAACTCATAATGCGAAACAGACACCAAATTTGTTTTCAGAGAATATGATCTGTGAATTCATTTATTTAAGTATTGTGCTTCAATATTTCCTACCGATCGTAATCTCAGCAATCGTAGGTGCTGCAATGTAGCATTGAGATTTTTGCTAACCTCCCACAAATAATTCTAACGAAGTTTGGTTGAATATAGTAGAGTTAATTCACAAAAGCTAATCGAAATAATATTCTTACAAACTTTATTCCCCGTTTGCGGCAATCGTCGCTAAACACAAGTTATCCATTACAAATGTCCTGCAGCGGAAATGTCTATATTTGATTGCTATATATGTCGTTCATAAACATGCACTCGTTCAACTTATGTTATGAAATACAAAAATAATCAAGATGCATTAACAGTAGTTTTGCTATGCTGACAACGTGTTTCAAGGAGTAACATTAGAATCTAAAAAATGAAACAATAACCCAAAATAGTCAGCAAATATACTCGTTACCAGAAGAAGGGGCGAAATTCGGTACCAAGGATTTCAACCTTGTGCAATTCAAGAAATGAACCATGGTATTTTTAAAGGGTTACAGTTTTGATTAAAAAACAATTAATTTTTGTATAAAACGCACACAGACAAGTGTTTCTACTTGGCTGGTTTAAACGCTTCGGGGCTTCTGTTCAACCTGCAGTGGCATCAGCTTGATTGCTTCAAATTACACGATTGAAACAACTAACGTCAAACATTGTAATAAAAAAAATATGGGCATATCTTATACAGTAGACAGACACAAAACTAGATTGATTTGTATATATTATGTATATTTTTTACCCCGATAGAAGATTGCATATATTACGCCATAATCATAAAATATCACGAATCATTGTTTATTTTCAAGATTCATGAATTCCATGTGAAAAGACACCAAATGTCATAAGATATTAAAAATAATTCACCCTTGGGCTTGTGGTTACTAAATAAAAAAAATGTTTTCTGAAAACGGCCATTTCGACAACTTATGTCTTGTCAGTGCAGTAAAATTCTTGGAAGATCATAAACCAAAAGACTGTAAAATCTAATATAGTACAAATAGGGTCTGTAAGTCTCGTCATGTGACACCGAGATTTCATGATAAAATTGAAATTCGAAAACGTTTCCCACCAAAATATGACGTTTTTGAATTATGACGTTCAATTTTTTGTTTGCAACGTCATTTATTGTCGTGAAAAATGCAACTTCCGGGTACAAATATTGAACCCGGAAGTTTCAAAATTGAACGAGACTTACAGACCCTATAACGAAAAAATAAAAACATATATAAATGGAAAGCTCAAATCAACTAAGGAAAGAGCAATGTAAGAGGGAGATATTCTTCAGTTCGGTATTTATCTATTTGTTATCACTGCGTCGATGGTGGTGGACTGTTAGTCCCCGAGGGTATTCACCAGTCCAGTAGTCAGTGCTTTAGTGCTGACCCGAAAACCGATTTTATTTGAAACTTGCAATATCTAATTTTTTTTGCAAATTCTGTTGAAAACTAAGGAGTATCTCCCTCATTCAAAGCTTTGTCCTTAGCTGATTTTGGCTTTCCATCTAGATCATGTTTGGTTAGTTGTTGTTTACCAGGCTTAAAATATATTTGAGTTTAATATGTACTTCCAAATGTTTAGATTTTATCTGCACTGATGAGAAATTAGATGTCGAAAAGGCCATATGCAGAAACTAAATTTACAGTAACTTCGGGATTTTGTTATTTTAAGCTATTTAAAAAGAATATATATTGCAACTTTCCAGATAATATCTGTTTTCGGGTTAGCACCAAAATATTTACGACTTGGTCGATGGATACCATCAAGAATAACTGTAACCCAACCGAAACATCGGCTCTGTGGGTATACAAAAAGAAAATGTCAAATTTGATTCTGTCATTTCGAAAACTTATATCTTATCAGTGCATATCCAATCAATTTGTTTTTAAAACAGTTCAACAAAATTTTGTAAAATCTGATCAGAGCAGAAATTATCGAAAAGATATAAATCTACCTTCGAGGAGAGAAAGATTTCCGTTATTTTTGTCCATCTTCTGTTTAATACATTCTGCGTTTGATTTCAGTTCCTTAAATTGCGTTACTCGTTTAAAATCAGATATTACATATTTACAGTCTGAGTATTAATATAATATGATAGAATACAAATCAAAAAGATTTGCTGCAAACTTATGACATCTCAGACTATTTTAGTTCAGCTGTTTGTGAAGTCATATCTCTTCACTAAAGCACAATATTGACTGCATGCATTCTTAAGTTTACAAAACATTAAGAAGAACTTTAACATAACTTATTAAAACAAAAAATTGCAGCTTTAAAACTTGCGATTTTTTTTGCTATTTATTATCATTGTCATTATTTTTATTTGAACTCTAATTCTATCATTTTGTTTACGTTGAAAATGTTAATTTTTCTTCTGTTTTCTTCTTATTATTCCAAAAAGCACATATTTACAAGTTTTGTTCAATGGGAACAATTTTCAATAATATTTATGTAATAAGAGACAGCCTGGATTTCATCACAAAGCCTTTTGTACATTTACATATTTGTATGTCATTGTAAACAGCATGGGATTCATCAACAAGTGTTATATTCTCATGATATTAAAGTTGGCATTTATAGCATATTTCTCTACTCTCTAAATGACACTGTTAATTCTGTTTAGTTGGTCCAAATTGTCAGATAACTGTCAAAACGCGAAAATTGAGATGATTTTTTTTTATAATGACTTGTCTGCATCAAAACATGAATACATATTTGATAATGGATATGGGTTATTCTCTGATAACTTTAACAAACTGTGGTAATTTGAGTGAAAAAAATATTGAAATTTGTATTTTATCTTTTTTTCATTTTTTCTTTTTGTTTTGTGTAAAGCATGCTTTGTAGAAACGTGACAAAATGGTTGGCACGCTATTCTCACTGGCAATTTTTATTTTTTCTTGATTTTAGATGGACATATCACGGATCGTACATGGAAATGCGTCTTTACCATCACAGAGTTCAGACACCATTTTTACACATTTCTCCACATAACGTATGTGTAAACAAATATTCTAACAATAGAGAAAAACGACTCCATTGAAGTAAAAACTGCAAAAATATTCAGAAATACAAACAATCAGTGTAAAAAGTTACTACAATGCGGTACACCGAATACTGTCCACACTTTTAAGAGCACATTTTACCAAAAAGTTCCTGCTGTGGTTGCTTTACTGATAAAATGATGCGAAAAACGGAATAGATACTTTACTGTAGTTTATTTTGATCAAGCAATAAAATTTGAAGTGCATTTTTCTATCATTACTAGCAATTTTTTTCATATTTTTGTTAGCGTAAGAGAAGACATCCTTGACGGTTAAAGAAAGCTATGTGACGGTAAAGAAAAACTCGTGACGCTGATGACATTTTTTGGTCTAAGGAATTCTCTGTTTAAAGAATATTCTGTCAAATAAGAAATACAATTTTATCAGCATGGATTCTGTTTTTTATTTGCTTTGCTCTGATATATTTCTTTCAACTATCAAAAATAACAAAATGACAAAACATAGATAACTTATCCACACAACAGTATGGACCTTGATGTAATTTCGAAGTTTTCTGGTTATTAAAGAGAAATTGACGAAAAAAGATTTAACGTCTGTTACAGGAAATAAATACTTGTGTGCGATTTCTAAAAAACGGGTTGAAAATGCATTTCGTTTGACTGAAACAGCCAAAAAACTAGAATTTTGTCTCCACCGTAACGCTTGTGTCGTAATGCAACGTGACGGAAAAGACAGTGACGGTGAAGACAAATCCGTGAATCGTCAGAGATTTTGAATTTATCTCTGGAAGGAATCTTAGGCAGGCAAGTGGTTGTTTCTGTGGTACTTGAGCTTTATCCGCTGATGTAATTGTGATGCAGATCGACTGTACTGCAAGAAAAATATTGTATGTACGGTAAAGACAAGTAAAAAGGGTACCTTTCCAAAGTAACCCATGTTTTTCTCAAATAATTAAAAAATCCGTTATAATAGTAAAATCAATAATTGCCAAACCACTTAGGATACGTATGTTCAAGCCGTATGCCATAATTATACTAGTTTTACTGTATGGGAATATCATGTTTAGTACTTGAAATGTTCCGTGACGGTAATGACAAAAAATGTGTGGGGTAGATGTTTGAGATCAGATATAAAACAAACTAAGACAGAGAACAGGAAAACAATATGTGTGCATGTGTGAACTTACTCTACATATATAAATCACTGTAATTGACATAGACAAATATTAAGGGGCAAAAAATGCAAAAATGTTGTCGTCTATACAGATTGGGACATTACCGTCACGTGAAGAATTCTATATTTGACGGTAATTTATATCTTTTTAGAATCGTTATTTTTCCGCTAAAACTAAGATTAATTAGTTTCTAACATTTTTTTCTGAATAGTACATGGTGTGAATTAGTTGATTGATCTTTAAAAAAGTCAGAAATTCGAACAAATGGGTAAGTAATCGTCTTCGGACAGATTTTCGTTACAAATATTAAAGTTGTCAGAGAATCACCCATATCAATTATAGCAATAAACAATATTTTAATCTTAACTTATCTCTTCTCCTGATTTACAGACACTTTTCTGATTATTTCGTACAAAATTGAAAAAAATACTTCAATTTCATTGGATAATCTTATGTTACTCTATTTTAACAGTTATTGTAAACATGTTTTATTAATTAATTTGTCAAACAACTATACAATATGATAACACACAATACATAAATAAGGTTACAAATTAATTAAAAGGATTCGGAAAGACACAAGATCTTATATAAATCCGTATCCTATTTTAACAGTTATTTGTTAACCTTGAGAGCGGGATACTCTACTTGACGACGTGACTATACATCACTTGGCTTCTGGTTAACTTTACTTCTTCTTTCAATTCATTTTCGTTTAACTTCTCTAGAATTATTACGTACTTCTCCCTGTTTGCTTTGAGGTATTGTGTTCAAGTATGTTCTGCGCTTGTTGCCATGGTCCCTAGCTGATTTTGGCTTTCCTATTTAGTATGAAAAAGAAAGGAAATGGGGTAAATGTCAAGGAGACAACATCCCATATCCAGGTTTAAACGACCCAAAACAAAGCATCTAGGAGTCACCGTACGGTCTTCAACACAGTGAGGAACCTCACACCATATAGCAAGCCCTAAATGGCCCCAAAAAGGTAAAAAAGTGAATTAATCAATGGAAACAAACCACATCCAATAACCCAAATATCAAGAAACTAAAATTTTATAAGAAGACACGGACAAGCCAGTCACCAACATATTCCTGACTTGGGACAGGCGCAAAAATTGCGGTGGGGTTAAACTCGTTTTCTTGGATCCAAACCCTCCCCTATGTGTGATGAATGGCAAAAAAATAAATACACAAAAGTCGCACAGTAAAAATCAAACTAGAAAAAAGTCCAACTTATCAAGACGAGAACCCTTACAAGGAAGTACATAAAACATGAAGATAATACACACAGGTACAAATGCTCGCAGTTACTGACAGTTAGCTAAGGACATAATTTCCGTTGACTAAGATATCAAGCCTGCTTACATATGAAACTTCAATTGAAATACTTCTAAATAGATTTGGTATAACAACATCATCAATTATGAAGGGAGAACATGATATTGTGCTATGCCTAATACTTCCAATATGAAAAATTGTTTAAATTTAGTTATGATGTAAAGCGATTGGAAGATGATCAATATTTTTGCCAACAACAACAATGCTGTATTTATATCCTTTATGAATAAGTTTGTTCACCGGATTAATAAGTTTTGAGGGACAATTTTTGAATTTATGCGCATTGTAAATGATATTGCCATAAAAGTTTGGATGTGAAATGCCCTGATGTATAAGAGCCCTGCACGTAGAACCAAATTTTCTTAATAAGTCAATGTATCTATAATAAAATTTAGAGAATGTTTTTATCAATTTATGATATCTAAACCCTTGACGCAGAAGTTTTTCAGTGAGACAAAGATTTTGGTCGTTGAAGTCAGAAACATCACTACATACTCGTGCATATCGAACAAGTTGTGAAATGTAGACCCCGTAAGAAAGGGTTAACGGAACATCGCGGTCGAGATGGGGAAAATTGACTATAGGGAAGGAGAAATCAACCCTTTTATCATAAACCTTAGTATTTAACTTTCCTTGATTTATTGATGTATCAAGATCAAGAAAAGGAGTATAATCACTGGATTTATTTAAAGTAAGTTCTGCAGGATAAATTTCATCTGTAAATTTAGAAAATTCAGGATTGTTTAAAGCCAAAATATCGTCCAAATATCTATATGTATTGTTAAATTTATCCACAAAATGCTGTTTAGCAGGGTCTTTTTGAATTTTTGCCATGAATTGTGACTCGTAGCAATAAAGAAATAAATCTGCTATGAGAGGTGCACAGTTGGTACCAATAGGAATACCTATTTTTGCCAATAGACTGTATCACCGAAACGAACAAAAATATTATCAAGAAGAAAATTTAATGCTCTTATCACATCCTCGTCCATTGGTATACTAACTTACTGCTAAAACTTATATTTTGAAGTTGTTTTCTATTTAATAAAAGACTTTCTATAATATGACTTTTATTTGCGCTTGTATTGATGTTCCTTCATCTTCAAAGCATAATACTTTCTTTCCAACGAACTCCCCAATTTTGTTTAATAATTTAATTTATATTTCTAGCAGCATTCTCACGTATTTTTCAGAAAATTCTATTAATTTTGTCACATTTTGTCATAGATAAACACTGCTTATTTACAACCTAAAAAAACCAGAGAATATCTGTTTCCTTCCAAATTCTAATTAACTTTATCTAAAAAAATGACGTCAGTATCGTTTAATTTTTTTTCTTTCAAATTACTTCTTTATTTTTTAACAAAAATAAAATTTATTTGAAATGCTATTTATTTTCAAATTGACCAGCGAACATCCTTAATTAAAGATAATATACACTTACTGTTAATAAATTTGTAGCATATCCACCCGGGGCAATTCAGTCCAAATCCTAAAGATGTGAATAAAAAAATAACGAAATTACTGTTAATTTATTTTCTGCATATGCGCATTTCGCCAACTTATGTCTCATCAGTGCAGATCAAACGTGCAGATAAATGTTGATAAATACTCACTGTGAATATTGGCACATTTTTCAGCATCGGCTCGGTTGGTAATGGCAGTATCTGATTCATTACTCCCTGTCGTAACATCAATTGAGTTAACATGACTGGAATTAGTGAGAGTTGACGGCAATGTGTTCCTTGATGTTAATTGATGTCAGTTCTCTTTCGATATCTCTACAACATCATTAGAACACACACATTAATTGTCTGCTATAAACGTAGAAAAACATGTTCTTAAACATATTCAGTGAAAGATATTAATTTGGTAATCAGCATATGCTTTTTTATAACTGAAAGGAAAAATTCCAATTCTGCAATTCCGGATCGGTGGTAATTAATGTGACAGCCTTGTTAAATGTCGGCAAATTAGCATGAAGGTACATGATTTAGGCACAATAAACAACATTGTTTTGTGCAGTAAATTAAACATGATTGATGAATATATGATATATTGAATAAATCAAAAAGCAAAAATAACAATGGAATAATTCAACGTTCCCGAAATTTCACTCATCGTGTGAATCTTGTACCTTTATCTTGTAAAGAGTTCCCATTATTGTTAATCTTGTGCATTTATCTTCTAGTATGCAGTGTGTAGAATTCGTATTATTTTGTGAATCGTCAAGCCTGCATTTATTCGTCCTAATAAAAGCCAGCATTAAAAACAAGCATTTGCCTAATTACAACATATGCTTATCATATTTTATAATAGTTTATGCCACTGCAATGGACCAGAGGTCCCCGAGGGTATTCA
Source organism: Modiolus philippinarum (assembly GCA_002080025.1). Classification (NCBI taxonomy): domain Eukaryota; kingdom Metazoa; phylum Mollusca; class Bivalvia; order Mytilida; family Modiolidae; genus Modiolus; species Modiolus philippinarum. Next base: position 61,328 of record MJUU01018166.1, on the reverse strand, counting down.
CCAGCCCAATAATCAGACTTGTCTGAGCACAAAAAATTACATTGCGTTTTATAGAAATTGACTGTTTTTATCAAAATTCTAACCCTTAAAATTACTGAGGCTTCATTTCGTGTATGGCACTCGGTAGATGTCCTTGGTATTGAATTTGGCCTGCTATTTTGGTATTTTTTGTAATGAGTACTTCTGTATTGACTACTTTTGGATTATGGCCTTCTATATTGTTTGATTTTAATGCTGCTAATGAGAAGTTACTCATTAAAGCACGTGTACAGCATAACGAAATTTCCCATTTATCGTCAAATTTTGGTCTTTATTGTATTTTGAAACCATTGGGCCGATGCCACCGCTGGTGGAACAGACAGGTCCTATGGTTTAGTCACCAGCCTAATAGTCAGACTTGTCTGGCATGAAAAAATTACCGTGCTTTTTATAGAAATTGACTGTTTTAATCACAATTCTAACCCCTTAAAATAAATGAGGCTTCATTCTGTGTATGACACTTCGTAGATATCTTTGGTACTGAATTTGGCCTCATATTTCGGGATTTTATGGTAATGAGTACTCTTTTTTGACTACTTTAAGCTGATGGTATTCCATGTTGTTTAATTTCAATGCTTCTGATGAGAGGTTACTCCTTGTAACACGTGTACAGCATTAACAAATTTTCCGTTCATGATGCCACTTTGGTATTCATTGTATTTTATTGCTCATATAAGTAATTTCTGTCCCTATTTCAATAGAAATAATTTGCATTAAACAGTCTAGTATCACATGTATTGAAGATTATGTGCATTAAGCTGACCAGTACTATTACGTTTTCCTGGTTCAGAATATATTTGCTGTATATATTGTTTGTAATTCAGATTTGTTGCAACAAAATAGCATTAAGATATCACAGACATAGTAAACTTTATTCAATCCTCATACTATTTTCAAGTTTCAAAATACAGCTAGGCTATTTATTATAAGAATTGAACATCAGCTCAATAGTTCAAATTAGATAATCACTTTAAAAAAACCTTTGCTTATGCATATGATTTTGGTCAAAAACAATATATTATGTAAAAACAATTTCTATAATACTTAAACGTAATATGGGCATTATACTAACAATAAAAATTAAAATCTTTTCTCTCATATAAAACTTTTTCATTTGATTTCGAGTATGATAATGTACTGGGTACGAAGCTGTTTTGGTATGAAAGTATGGTGAGTGTAACAGTTTTCTAATAAAGATGTATCAGGTGAAAAAAAAAAGAATATCAGATACAATTCAAACTAAATTGATTAAGCAGATTGAAAACCGCTCGAACTGCCAGTGGCATACTTGTAATGGAAAGATATGAACTTCGCTTCCCTATTATTTATTTGTTTTAATAGTTCTCCGAATGAATAACTATCTTTTGTTTACCCAGAGTGTGACTAAGTGTTAAAATTTACTTGAACTTTTTCCAAAGCGAAAATTTACACTGCTAATTTTTTCTTAAGGTCACAAAAAATTCAATTTTTTGACAAAATGCGGTCGTTTATCGAAGATTCAATCTACAATAAAAGCCTGAACAATGTCTTAAAACTGATTAGCACAATTCTTATCACTTTTGAGACAAATCGCATTATGCTAGTTGTTAATTTCACCAAGTTTCAATATTGCCGCCATCAATAAAGAATAAAGGAGATGACCATTTTTATCTGTTTAGTTTAGTACTGCAATTCTTACGATTGTTTTCCTTGATATCATATGGAGTACAGAAAATGTACTTTTTTGTGTAATATTTTTTTCCATTCATTATCACTTCTTTGATCATTTTGATGTTAGCACGATCATGACAGGCTTAAAATAGTTTGATTAAAATTTTAATTTGGTTTTCAAGATAATTCATTTCAAGGACGACCAAGACATGTTAATATAGTTTAAGATGAAATAAGGTCATTTGTTACAAGATTTCGGTTTGATCTTGTTTGATCTGGACAAAGCGAACACATTTTGATAACTTTTAAACGCAGTTATCTTGTCTGATCTAGATAATTTGAACAGGTCTTGATCGTCCTTGAAAGCAATTTTCTTGAATACGAAAACACGATATATATATATATATATATATAGCCTAGGTAGCCTGGACGTAGTGCAGACGGTGTTGCCATAGATGTCACAACAGTGATGGTTCGAATCCCGGAGAGGGAACTACCAATGTGCAGATCTAACAATGTTGGGCTGATTTTCAGACGTATATATTTGTATATATATAGTTGATGTATCCAGAGCCGTTCTCGTGTTTGTCTCTCTTTGTCGGTCCGTGATTGATTAACCTCAATAATTTGGAATTTCACTGTGTCAAATGAATGGCCAGTTGATCTAAGATGACGGGTTAGTGGGACATTTCGATTTTTAGTATAAAAACAGCGGTGATTGTTCCATCTGAAATTGAAGGGTGTTGATGTTTCCCCAATGTACTGCATTTTGCACGGTTCACATGTCAAGATGTAGATGCAGTTTGAAGACTTGCAGTTGGAATTTGCATAGACTGTGTATTCTTCCTTGGTCACCTCGCTCCTAAATTTAGACTCTGTGATTGCTGATTGCTGATTTGCAACACTTACAATTGCTGCGTCCACAAGGTTTAAACACGCCTGGAATCGTTAGGGGTACTTTTTTTATTTTGGATTTTACAAGAATGTCACGTAAACTCTTTGGTCGCCGGAATGCCATGACTGGTGGTTCTGGAAATATTTTGTTCAAATTTTGATCGTTTTCAATCAGCCCCCAATGTTTTTTATGATGGATGACAAATTTCTCAGATCAGGATGGTAGGTTGTGACCCATGGGATTCTGAGATTTGTGGATTTCATTTCTTTGTTATCTAAAAGTGAGTCCCTTGGGATGGTATTTACTTTGTCGAAGGCTTTGGTAATCACGCCGTCGTCATAACCACGATTGAGAAGATGTTAACGGAGCTCTCCGAGTCGATGTTTCTGTAGATTTTCAGTGGAACAAATTCTCTTAATGCAAATTGCCTGGCTATACAGCATGCTGCGGTACAGTGTCTAGGGTGGCAGCTTCTTGGCGAGAGGTACAAATGTTTGTCTGTTGTCTTAGTATGAAGGTCAGTTGTCATGATACCATGTTTGATTGAAGTAGTAGTATCAAGAAATGAGATTTTCGTGGGTGATAATTTGTGCGTGAATTTGATAGAATGATGGAAATTGTTACAGAATTCAATAAATTCACGGAGATGTTCGTCTGTATCAGTCCATTTCATATCAATGTCATCCATGAAGCGGTATCACGACAGTGGTTTATATGGAGCAGCAGACAAAAGTTGTTTTTCTAATTTACCCATAAAAATGTTGGCATACGACGGTGCCATCTTTGTGCCCATGCTAGTACCATTGACTTGAAGATAATTGTCATTATTGAAAATGAAATTATTGTGCTTTAGAACTAGCGTAAGCAGCTTGACAAGGCACTCAGTAGGTGGAAACTTGTCCTGTCTGGTGTTCCATACTTCTTCACATGCAGTAATTCCTTCGTCCTGTGGGATGTTTGTGGATAAAGATGACACGTCCATAGTAACTAGCCATGTATTAAGTGGTAACGGGTTAAGAGATTGCATTTTTTTCAAATAATCTGTTGTATCTTGTATGTGGGATGGTAATGATGATACAAATGGCCTTAAATGGAAGTCTACAAACTCAGAAATTTTTTTTCGGTTGGATGTCCATTTGCTGAAACAATAGGTCGTCCAGGTGCTCCTTCTTTATGGAGTTTAGGTAAAAGATAGAATCTACCTGGAGTGCAGTCTTCGGGCATTAAATATTGATATGTGTCGGCGTGTATGTCCCCTGATTCATTCATTCCAGATAAAACAGCCCTTATTTCATCTGCAATCTCTTGTGTTGGATCTGATGTTAATTTTTGATAGAAGTTTGTATTGGATAATTGACGAACTCCTTCTTGAATATACTCTTTGGTGTCCATAACTACGACTGTAGAACCTTTGTCAGCTGGTTTTATGACAATATATATATATATATATATATATATATATATATATATCCTAGGTAGCCGCGTTGTCTAGGGCGCTGGACGTAGTGCAGGCGGTATTGCCAAAGATGTCACAACAGTGATGGTTCGAATCCCGGAGAGGGAACTACCAATGTGCAGACCTAACAATGTTGGGCTGATTTTCAGACGTATATATATATATATATATATATAATACGACTGAATATCTTGCAAGTCTAAACAAAATGTTGTAAAGCCTGTCTAGATCGCGATAAGTTCAAAATGTCCAAACAAGATCATAACGTATCTGCAAGTGTTTTTTTCGGCCATCCATATCATATCACATACGAAAAGTGTTACATGTATGTTGAAAATGTGATATGCTATTGGAAAATTCAGTTGTGTATACTTAATTATTCTATAACATTTATCATAATTATATTGAATTAATAATATCATAAAATTAGCCTTAATATGGAAAACATGACAAGTGTCTTACTGATGGCTAAGCCCTAGTGATATGAATACAGCTTTTTCGGCCCGGGCAAATACAGGCAAATCCGTCCCGGGCCAATACAGGGTTCATTGGTGTCAACTGGGGAGCGGTTATTTATAGTAATTGTATTCACGATAGTTGAAACGTGTTTTTCAATATGATAATTCCATTCCTAAAATCTACTCATATGCGCAAAATTAAAAAAGAATCTACTTTCTTTAAAAGCATGACAAATATCTAAGAATATTTAACAACAATTGTTACACGTAAAAATCATGAATTGCGACGAGCTATTTTCCCGACTGCAAGGGGAAACCCAAACTTTAAATAGAACCCTATCGATACATGTAAAAGTCAAAACAAATTCATATAGCCCTAACTCCTCTTTATTACTTGTGTATCATTAAATCTATTAAAACACAATAAATATTTAATGCATGGCACAATTACGTTAACGTAAACAGCAAAGCTGTGTCGAAGTTGACGTGGCCAAAAATAAAAAGTGAAAGCACGAAACACGTAACGGTTCAAAAGAATAACTTTCAAACCCATAAAAATTTGACCTTTGTACTGAATATAGAATACATTTTTTTTTATTTGCTAAATCAATGGTCCACAAACGAGGAGGTAATCTATTATGATTATCGGAAACGATGCATCCCGTTCTTACAACAGTATAACAACAAAAAATATGCATGTATAAGTGCTAAAAGAAAAAAGTTAGATTATTTAATAAAAGTGTTATGAACTATCTGTTTCTGTATCGGCCCCGAATAGATTCTCGATCAGCTGCATTGGCCCTCGACTCTCCGGGTCTTGGGATCAATACAGCTACCCTCGAATCTATACGGGGCCAATACGGAAACAGACAGTCAATAACACAACAATAAAAAGGAAAAAAAAAACATGTAAATGTGAAAAAGAAAGGAAATGGGGAAAATGTCAAGGAGACAACATCCCATCTGCAGGTTAAAACGACCATATACAAAGTGGTTTACATTTTGCGAAAAACAAATTATAACTGGCAAGATGAAAAGGAACTATAATGTATGTTTCATCAAAATATAGTCAAACTTCAAAATGAGCTTTTCCAACTAATACAAATTGCTAACAGCCCTCCACACATACTAAAAATTTGCCAAAGTTCACTTTAAATTTATCTTCTTGATAATTTTATGTGCTTCGAAGGACTCGAAATATGTTTGCCTAAGCTGAAATATGGAATCATTTAATTGAAAGGAAGAACACTAGAAAATTTTAGTATCTTGACATTATTTTATTCCACAAATTATATCTAAGGAAACGTTCATATTATGTCATATCTTACATTTCTTTTCGAGTATTTTCATTGAAAATAGATGAGATAATTTAACTGAAGTGCATGGCACGCGATACACCGGAACATAACAATCTGTCTGAATCAGTGTTTTTTATATCATTCTTGTATAATTCGTCCTTTGAATTGTACGGGTTGTAGTATGAATCATTCGCTTTCATTGTAATACCAATTTGCGTGTAGTAGGTTCCCTGTCGATGTGATAAGAGATGCTTGGCACTTTTTGCATTTTTAACTTTTGAGCTTCATTTTTCAAATTTTTTAATAAACAAGAATCGAAAGTCGGAATTTGCAGAGTTACTTCCTTAACAAATGGAAATTGGGACAAACCTTTTAAGTCGCTAGAATTAGAATATATGGAAAACAAATGATTTATGGCCTATTGTATTGAAAACGCAAAATTGTAATGAGACAAGTACAGTATGCATCATTAAAAACGTCACTTTAATGTGCCTTATGGATTAAAAGCACTCTTAAGCTACTTGTCTAATCATAAACCATCAAAAAATTTAAAAACAAATCAATACAAGCAGTTACGTGTTAAGGCAAACATCTACATAACTTAATAACTGGACAATCTCAAATAAATGTATATCATAAAACAACTGAACAACACAAAACAAAAATCCTAAAATCCTAAAATATACATCAACAAATTTTGGCTTAGCCACACATGGCACTCTCTTTTTTCTTGGTAACATTTTTAACTTATTTTGCAGGATCGATTCGTTTAAACGTCAATCTTAAATCTATAACATGTCTTACACATCCATTGCATTTGATCCCTTCATATATCTGATTTTTCTTCTGTATCCTGCAATGATAAAAACAATTCATTTTTTCCTAAAAGGTCATATAACAAGGTCCGTGTTATTATTTCAAATATTAAGGATTCCTTTGAAAAATCTTACCCTAAAGCGTTCAAATTTGACTTACGAAAGCCTTGTCATTTACAAATAAAAAGAAATATTCAATCATTAACTTGGTTTGTTTGTTTGTTTTTTTTTTTTCAATTAGGTTTGATGCCAATATCAAAGTTCCTACATAAAACATGTGTTAATCTGAAGGAATATTTTCATGAGTAAAACACTTGTAGGATATTAAAGAAAAACGTATGTCTCTTCAGTGCAAATAAAAGCAAAGGACTTGGGACTCAATAAACGGAAATACGTGTAAATACTGATAGAAAATAATAACCAAATGAATTCGATATTAATAGAAAAGCAAAAGTCGGCTTTGGATAGAGCTATAAACGAGGGTTATACTCCTTATATTGAAACAAAATTCTAAAAATTTAGATATTGCAAATGATACATGTCTTAATTAATATCATTTGATCACACGATTTAAAAAAAGTACTATATGTTAAGATGAAAAGAAAGAAAAAAAAAGAGGAGCTCAAATGCTCAGATTAGGGTCAAAGGTCAGCTATTTATATATTAAAGGAAAGGTCTTAACGCAAAAATACAAATTTGAGAGATAAAAGTGGTTTATCATACAAATTCAGAAATTTTGCAATTGCTGTGAAATATGAAAGTTCTACCACATACAATAAGAATGATATATTCGAGTTAAAAAAAAATATACATGTATTTCAAAGCAAAGGTCAAAGATAAAAAAACAATAATGTTTTGAAAATAAGTTGTCACAAGATTACCTATACACATGCGAATTTTGAAATCCTATTAGTTAAAATTCACATGAGATTCCTGTTTTTTTTCCCCAAAAACCCTAGATCACAGAGTTCAAGAAAAAAAAACAACAACAAATAACTGTAAATGTCTGACGGATGACATTCACCTTCTTTTTGTAATTAGCTAGTTGAAGTTAATATTTTTTTAAAGTAAAGATAGCGACAATAATAATATTGGGTGTAAACACAACAAGGAAGTTCCTGACTTTATTTTTTTTCGTATGTTTACTAAACTATAGGGAAACGGGACAGATAAAGGGGAGGTTAGAGTGCCCATAAACCGGTTTAACCCTACTATTGGCTTTTGCTAGTACGGGTACCAAGTCCGGCTGTCCCGTGTTTCTATCGTTTTTAACGTTTGTTTTTTGTCTTATTTTCCTGTGCGGTTTCCTAGCAATTTGTGGAATGTTAGTATAATTTTCAGCCATTGTGGGTATTTGTTGTTGTCCCTTTTATTTCATTTATTGCTGGATACTAAAAGAATTGGTCGTACTTAAAAAAGGAAAAAAATCACAAGTTCAAACTTGAGACAAAATTTTGATTTGGTGTCAACAAATTTGCATCTACAGCCAAAATGCATCAGTACAATAAAACATAGTACAGGGAAATATTACACACGTTAATATTACGAAATGCATAGTCACAATATACATCATTTCTATTTCTGCAATCCCACAGGTTACTGGATATCCAAATGCACTAGTACTGTTTCGAAAACAGTGTAGTTAATTTTCAAATGTTTGTTTCAATAAATTCTCAAACTTTGTGTTGCAGAAAAAAATAATAATAATTCATTGGTTTTGTCTTAAAGACAAATCACACTATTTTATGCGAATACTACAGCCGCAATCATCTATGTCGTCGTTGGTTTGTGACGTCGTTTTTGTGGGAAGTTTAAGATTTGAAAACTCCCCTTTGACCGTTTTGGAAAACGACGTCTTGATTGAAAGGCCGCTTAAGGGAAAAATCAAAGAGCATTCATTAAAATCACGAGACAGAATTTAAGTGAATAATGGCATTAACAGTATATTTGATAAAACGGGAGATAACTTAAAAGTTGAAATTAAATTCTGAATCTGGTTCCCGAACTCGCAAAATTAGACATCCCGTACATTGATAAATACTCCAATTTCTGCTGATTCTGAAGTTCTGGAAAAGATCCTACCTCTCTCAACATTATCGATAAATTTTCTTTGCGACTTAATGACAAAATATCGTGGGTCACATAACATATTTCACTGTGCATTTTACCCTTTTTTATATATTGAAACATATGTCAAACGTCTCTTCATTGATGCATTTCTTGTAGACTGGGTATATTTTTCGTTTACACGACTGTCTTACGATGGGCATATTATCATTATATTATACCGATAGTTACCGTTAGCTTTTGCATGCCTTACCTGTTAACCTTATGGTCAGTTTACTTTAACTTGAATTGTATAGAGCTATTAGGTATGATGTTCTCACATATTAAGGCCGTTTTCACATATCACTTTCCTATTTGAAACAAGGACTCATTTTGAAAGCACTGCAGGCTAGGTATGATGGTCTTATGATCAATTTAATATGTGAAAGGACAAGGTGCGATAAGGGCCTGATTTGGCCCTAAATTTCGGTGATTTTTTAAGTTGCACCTGGATATTTTCTTTAATGTTGGTTTGAAAGTTCAGATACCAATTAAGGAAAAAATACAAAATTTAGAACCCATGACGTCACAATAGGTACAGATAAAGTTAAAGCACCTACTCCTTTGGGGATTTCAGAAAAAAATTTCTGCATGCCGTTCTTTCTCCAGCTTGAGGACGCTTACCCTAATCACTCAAAACTTTGCAAGGTTACTGGATATATAATGGTGTCATGGTAAATTTTTGAAGACAATTTTTATCATTTTGCAATTTTTTCAAATTATTATCATGTTCACTTTCATCTTTGAAAAATGGATGATGGGTGGGTCACTTGATTAGGCACTTTTGCAAAACGCATGGCATTTGCCGAGTTACATTGCATGTTGTGTTAATAATTGAACTAGAAAACACGAGGGGACTTTATTAACATAAGTGGATGATATTTATCCGATAATGGTTTTTATGAAATAAAAACGATACGCTAGGCTATGGAATAGCCTTGGATAGAAAATTGCGTGTTTGATTGACAAGGGTGTGGTGGCTCATGATGTATTTGTATACTCAAATCAATAGTTGAAGTAAGCCTTTCTCGGTACTTCTTTGTAATTTCTTCTGTTGGCCTGCACATGCAGAGACATATAATATGTCATGTGAAAAAACAGTCACTGATTCGATCAAACCTCTAATTTTATGCCAATAGCAACTCAAAGTAGTTTCGTGCTTTTGTTTGTTTGTTTGTTTTTTTTGTTCTTGCATTTTCCTAGGGTAGTTCTTTATATTCTTCCGCAAAAAACGCAATTCTATCTCTTTCCACCTTTCGTTCTCCATTGCCTAAGTATCTCCACAAACTACAATCACGCTTTGTTTAACACAATTGAAAAGTCTTTTATAGTATTTGTATATTATTGATTATTGCACAATACCTCATCTTTATTTATTAACTTCTGGTTTTAAATTTACACATTACTGTTCTTATTCTTTTTATCATATCTATATTTATAAATCTGGCTAAGCGATATTGCAATACCAATCCCATCATCCTCTACAAACCAGTTCCCAGTACCACCTATAGTAAATGTTTATAATACCTTTCAACTTCCACAAGGAAAGAGAAAAATTTAGCCCCTCCCCGTTTTATCAGGACGAAACTGGACACCATTTTGATTTTCGAGAATCTGAAATTCCTATTGGTCAATAGTCTTCTGCGCATGCGTTCTCCTCACTCCTCCTCGTACGCCTCACTTCACCACAAGAGATATCTATATAGCTAGGCTATTCCATAGCCTAGCTAATAATTCGAAGTTTCATTTGAGTGTAAAAGTAAAAACAAATGATAAAAACCTCTTACAAACTACTCGAAGCCAAATAGTAAATGATTTGAAAGTACCTCGTCGAGACTAGAAAAGCACGGCATGGAATGCTTTCATTGTTTTGAAAATATATTATGACGTAACGTCATTCACATTTGAAAAGAAAAAGATAGTCCAACTATCGAAAAACAACGTCTACGGAAGGTACAAAAATAAGATTATCATTCTTAATCATTCGGTGACTCCTACTTTTTCAAAGTGTCAAAATTTAAGATAAATACACATCTTTGTATATGCAATTTTAAAAGAAAATCTCTGGGTCAAAAGTATTTAAAATATCCGATTTAATAACTACAAAGTTTGTTTTGATTTCGGTGGGAAGGTATTTAAGACGTTCTTTGACTTAAACAGTGACATGTATATGGTAATAGAAAATAATAATGAAGCATCAGCTGTATAAAGAAACTATGGATTTCTGTTAAAAATCTCAAATTGACCTATTTTGTGACTGTTATATCTTGACTATGACCTCGGTGACATATATATTTTGTTAGCTTATATTCAAGCCTTCATATAGGGGAACATTTCTGCAGAGTTTGACAAAAAATCCTGGGTCAGATCTAGTTAGTATGATTTGTCTTTAAGTTCCCGATACAGACCAAAGCTGTAATACCAAACCAAACTTAATAGACGAATGTGACATCCATATACACCGATATAAACTACAAAATACCTAAGTTACTCTGATTTCAGTTTCTGCATATGGTTTATTTCTCTTCAGATCAGCTTAAATACATGTAAGAATATTTTAAAATCCATAAACCAAAATACATGTATCTGTAAAAACTGATAGAATAGATTTCAAATATGATCAGCTTAAAAAGCCAAAACCAACTAAGGACCGAGCTAAGCATGAGGGAGATACTCCTAGGTTTTGAACAAAGTTGCATTATTGGGAGCAATGCTGTTTCCAATACTCACTAAATATTACACAAAGCAGCACTATGATGACCGTAGGAAACAAAACTACTGATGTGGAGAGTCCTGCAACCATATATTTTTCCCGAACACGCAATTCTGGACTGAAATGTATTTAAGAAATAACTACATTTATGATAGCACCTTTTTTCAATATAATTAGTATAGAAGCGTGTTATTTTTATTTGCTCATTTAATATCATGATTTCATTTTCCTATTACATGTATTAATTTTTGTTTATAAGTTTATATTTGGACAAAGCCTTACGGTGTCATCCCATGAAAAACAGAAAATCTTTCTGAAATCATCTTGAAGTCTAACGTTGTTATTGAAGTTTCTAACTTTCCACAAATAGCGTTTTAAAATGAAGAACATGTCGTCTCAAGATATTTCCCCATTTTTGCACAGTCACTACATGGTTGACAGGGTTTTTTCGAGAATGTGTCGCTCACACATTTCACAATGCAAACAGCCTTCAGCACCATGGAATGGGTGAACAATAAATCTATGATCCTGCAAATATATATTTTCAAATACAGGTATAGAATGTCCATCCGTTACATATAATTTGTCACTGACTAGTAGTTTGATAGAGTTCTAGGATGATTGAAAATTCATATGGAATGCGGTTGAAATTTTGGTAAGTTTTGGTCTTGCTATGCGCTAGAGCATGTAGTCACTATCAAGATTTTCTGAAACGACACAGATGTTTAATTCGTAAACTTTTAAATCAGGGCTGCGAGAAATGCAGATTAATAGTTTTCTGAAGAAATTTATTGGACGATATCCAGATTTGATTGATAAATATTCAATTCCTTTTTCCAATTCTATTGAAGACGGTTTTGTTTAAGTTTTGACTTCTTCCTCGATGTTTCTCTTTTTGCAGCTTTACTGTGATTTGTGCACCGAGCGACAAAAACATTTTACCTGTATGAGACAAGGATTGTACATCAAACGACAAAAACATTATACCTATTAGAGAAAAATTCTGGATTTTGACAGGAGGCACACAACTAATTCGGCCTCCCATTCACTCGTATGTTAAATTCCGGGATTTCAAAAAATTCACATAACATAGAAATGAATTTTCCCAGGTGCGGGAACTACTTTTTCCGTTAACAGATCACCAACACGATAAAGTAAATGCATTTCAACCATATGTTATATGTCAAATAAGAAAATAAAGTTTAATTTTGTACATAGTCGCAACAGAGAATTTTCGGTATTTGGTCGTATTTCATTCGATCATTTCTAGCTTGTTACGCAACTTAATCATTTTTTTTATAACTGTTCTTTGCTCTCCGTCATTCACCTAGAAATATTTTATAATCTTGCTGATTATAACATGTATCAATTGGCTGGAGTCACTATAAATTAAAAGGCACTATTTTTTATAGTGCTATTTTCGAGGTCTGTCAAACATTTGCGTATTGAAATAGTGTAGTGCCCCCTGACAATATTATGGCTTTGACATTTAACACAATCTGGGCACACAGAAGCTATAGTTAGTCGTCATATAAGCGGGAGGTTGATCCATCATTAAACCTGCTTTAACCAACCAGTTTATTCACAAAATGCCCGTTCCAAGTCGGGAATATGACGGCTTGCCAAAAATGTTCTGTGTCGGATTGTGTTTGCCTGATTCAGTCGAATGTAATACGGATTTCCCTTACTGCTCTCTTCCTTTGATCGATTCGGGCTTTTTTTGTCAATTTTATTTATACTGATGTGCTAAAAGAGGGGCTATGCCACTGAATTGTTCAAGATCTCAGGAATCTCAAATACATAATAAAATATGAATTTATGTTAAAATTGATATTTGCTGCATTTAACGCCTTAAAATGATGGTTTGATGCAAACATATACGTACATTGCTACACAAATGAACAATTCATTTTATATGCAAATTTCAGTGGCATTATTCTGTACTTATATAACTAGCTAGCTATGCTTTCTTCCGTTCTCAGTGCTCAGCATTATTGACACTTCAAGGGAAAAATGAACATGCAGTTCTATGGCTTTTATTAACATTTTGAAAGGTGATATGCCATATCAATATGTTTCACACGATTAACACTTTTGTGGCGCCTTTTATTGTTGTTTTCAACTATTGCTATTTTTAATTATCATTGCTTCAATGTTTATTTCACATGTGGGACATTCAAAGTGAATGGATAAACATATATTTTAAGGTCATTCTGTACAACAAATACTGTAATATTGTTTCATCCTCTGCATTTGATCTGCAATTCATAATCACAAGAAACTGATTTCAGCATAAAATAGTATTGTCGCAATAAATGGTACCCCGTCTTATTATTTTTTTTTTGGGGGGGGGGGGGGCAAAAGTTTAAAGAACCAATTACTCTAGAAACACTGTTACCTTTACCACAAATAGAAATATGCCATAAATTCAGTAATATTGCCTTTAACGAAATATTTTAAGACAACACGGTTATTCATTCACGAATAATCAAAAGGAGACAAAATGACGATAATCAAATCATTTAAAGCATTCCTTCATTTAAGTGGTAAATGCACTGAAAATCCAAGTCAAGTAACTAAATATCGAAGTTATTGTGAATTTAAATTCTGCATATGCGCATTTCAACAACTTATGTCTCTCCAGTGCAAATAAAATCAAAACATTTTGAAGACCATAAACTCAAAGATGTTTAAAAACCGATAGAGAACAATTAACCACTATGATCTAAATGTAAAGCCAAAATCAGCTAAGGACAGAGCTTTGTATGTGGAAGATATTCCTTAGTTTTCAATAAAATGTACAAGAATTTAGATATTGTAAGGTTCCAAATAGAATCGGCTTTCGGGTCATCACCGAAGTACTGACTACTGGGCTGGTGAATACCCTCGGGGAATAACGGTCCACCAGCAGTAACCCAGTGGTAACAAATAACTAAATACCGAAGTTACTGTAAATTTAAATTGTGCATATGCACATTTCAACAACTTATGTCTCTTCAGTGCAGATAAAATCAAAACGTTTGGAAGACCATAAACTCAAAGATGTTTAAAAATTGATAGAGAGCAATTAAACATTATGATCTAAATGTAAGGTCAAATTCAGCTAAGGACAGAGCTTTTCACAAAGGGGATACTCTCCAGTTTTCAAAATAATTTACAAGAATTTAGATATTGTAAGGTCAGACTAATGTGCATTATGATTTAAATTACACCAGTTACCTTCCTTACTACACACAGTTCATGAAAGATTTACTGTCAAACAAATATTCAAGATGATAACGAGACCATAAAATTGCATTTAAGGTCAAAATCTATATAGTAGCTGGTATACTCTTGACGATTTTAATGAACGTCACCTTACTATCACAGCAAAACTTTTACAACAGGGTTACAGATTTCATAAGTTGATGAATACCTTTAAGAAGTTTTATAACATATATGAATATGTAATATCTAAATATGGCGTTACTCGAAAACACCTTATTACTAAGGGTAATGTTGTTAAAAAATGCCAGAAACTAATTAAAAAATTCATAAAAGCTGGTAAGTAACTTACATTCTTTGCGTAATAGGAAATATTGATAAGACACTCTGCTTGCATCCGTTAAATTAGCTTTGAGATCTAGTGACCTGAAAATTTTTCATATATACTGGCCTCTCACTGATACTGCCGATGTCTACTGAAATATATGATTATTCTTGACCAAATCCTGTGGGAAGTTTTGTGTTTGATTTTTCTTCCGTACTGCGACAGTGCTCTACCAGCAGACTAGGCTCCTTTAGCTAGCCGACAGATTAGCGGCGAGCACCCCTTGACCTATCTTTCAAAATTAAGTATTGTCATATTCTCTCCTTTCAAGATTGTGGTCATGGAGTTAGTAGTCTACCTGTTATGGGTTTTATTCGAATGTTTACTATGCTAGTGACGGTACCAAGTCCGGCTGTCCCGAGTTACTATCGTTTTTTACGTTTGTCTTTTGTCTTATTTGTGTTTTTCCATGTGTAGTTTCCTAACAGATTGTTGGTGTTTCCTGTTGTCCCTTTTATTTTATGTCCTATAAACAGACAAACTCTGTTTTATTCAACAGTAATTTACATTAACATGCATTGAGAAACACCCCCAAACTTCAAACGCATCACTGAAGCATAAAATTCATGGAAAGGCAAAAGACCGTGTCACATGCGTTCATTTAAAAGGTCAATTTACAGATCAAATATCACTGATGAACCATTTATTGCGATGACAATCTCATATTGCCAATACCTAAGTACCTAAGTCAAAACAAACGTAAAATCGAAGACGGCGATTAAGCTAAACCACGTCTAAATGGCATAAAACTAACGGTAATTGAAAAACTGACCTGATGATATGAACTGCGATTTGGTCATTTAACAATGAAATTGAGGTGTCTGCAGGGTATTAATTTCCTATTATATAATTTTGTGAAATTTTCTGTGTAGAAACATAATTGTATTAATGTTCAAATTGTAAAATAGAATTTGGGGGTCACCGTGCATTTAAGCGCAAAATCTGTAATTGAAAATTTCAGGATTTTACATAGAAATGATAGGGAAAATGATCATACGAGAGGATAGTTTGAAAAATCTATTATAGAATTTTGTCATACTTTGCATGTGTTCAATTATCATTATGTAATTTACATATAAAAAATAAAAATTAGGGGTCACCGTTGAAATAAGAGAGAAAAATTGCAAAATGTTAATTTCTCTAGTGATATCTTTGTTAAAATATTTTATAAAATTATCTCCCTTGAATAATTTCTGTGTTCTGTAAATCCAGCAACAGATTTAAAGGTCATAAGTTTTAACTGACGTTTTTTTAATGAAAATGTTAAAAAAATGATTAGGAATATAAATTGTAAATACATTTGAACTTTCTTTTCATTTTGAATAAGTATTTTGTTAAGTTTCTTAATGAATGAAACCTAAATGAACAATTATTAGACAAAAAATGGCGGATTAATACCACTGAGACACCTTAAGGTCAATGTAGGTTGTAGAATAGTGATTAATCTGTTATTCCCTGGACCAGCAAACATTCAAAATATCATTGATTTAACAAATCACGTGCGGGAGAAACTTATGATGAAAAATAAACAGATTATAGATAAAATATAACAACTAAATAGACTATAAAATAAAGGTCAGAGCAGTAATACCATTTTACACAATCCTTTGCTGCTTCTTCATTTAATTCCAATATCACATATTTCTTGAGATATAATAAATATTAGTAAGCATCGAATAAAGGATTCATTTTAAAATGATTAAGACGTACCTGAAAACAGGCCTTCCCGAAACCAACAGGGCACTTGTCACATTGCTTACAAAAATGTCCCTTAAACTCGTAATACTCGTTCTTTCTGTGTTCACAGTACACAGACCTTCCATTAGTGGACGACATTTTGATGTCTAAGTAACAAAACAACCTGAAATTTACATGAGATAACAAGAAGTAAAATGTGAATAAGAAGAACACTAAGTGATTATAAACAGTAAACCGTTCGCCACTGTAACTTGTTTTTGAGTCATTATCGGTAAAACTGTTCATATTTGACCTCACTGGGATGTAAAAGGGAGGTTGGATTTATTATTTTTGTCAGTATGATGAATGATCATCAGAAAGACCAAGTAGAAACGGAAGTGAAATGTCTATAATTTAATCAGAAACACAGGTCTAAAAAGACTAAAAAGTCTGTTTAAAAGAAGTGTAAGTTGGGAAATGGACACCCCTTGTGACTCGATTTCATAGAAAATTGGGTTTTCATTATGCGATCCTCAGATTTTAAAGCACGAAAACACGATTGTCCTGCTCTTGTAACTCGTCGGTTGATTACTTTTTTACAGTTTGAACTAAGAAGTTAAACTTCAAGGCACGGATTAATATTTGTTGGCTAGAATTTCAAATAATGAGAATTTCTGAGTTTATTTTTTTGCATCACAAATTAGGATTTTAATAATACTCAACAAAACAAACGCACTACTTGTTCAATGTTGCTTAGTTTAGCTTTATTATCCCTTTTTATGTGATTGTTAAATTTGAAACTTAAAAAATCGTGCCAAATTCTGAACATTATCAAAAACGAGAATAAAATGTTTTTGATAATAATCAGGATTTGGCGCGATTTTTAAAGGTAATATCTGTGACACGCCAATAGGTCTGCGTTCTCTCATCATTACCCCATTCTTCTCAATTTCAGCATTGGCCCCCCTTGTCGAAGGCAATACGGCCGAAACGCTTGACCATCATTCCTTCTTTCTAACTGTTGTCATTTTGGCATCATACCTAGACCTATACCTCTACACGGACAACTCTTGGCGTATGAAAACAAAACTTTACGACAGGCGTGACGATTTCGACGATTTCGACTTTCAAATAGTGAACTTCCCATTTTTGAGCAGTAATATTCCCACATCTTCGGCATATGGCGTGTACATTTCACAACTCATTCGTTATATCGAAATTACTGTCTCAATATCTTATACATCAAGGGTATGTTCAGTTATTGTTGCAATTGTCACTACAGAAGTTTTACGGTCGTCATCACGATTTGACAGACCGTTAGAATGTTTCTATTTTACAAATGAGAACATATATCTTAAGGTATATCCAGAGTTTGCTACCAGACTGACTAACACAGACTGTCACAAAACCGGACAGATAGATTCCACAATGTCAACATCTCCCCAAACAAAAGTTTATCTCTAAAATTTTTGTATTTGTTGACTTTTTATGCAAATTGTACCAATATAAAACAGCCTCAGATGTCAAAGGAAAAAAGCACAAGTACATAACATGAACTTAAGTACAGAGACATGACAAAAAAGATAAGAATAAAGACGGAAGACCAAAGACACAAATAATTCGTGACAATAAGATAAGACATTAAAGAGGGGTACACCGACATAAAATTGAAAGAATTTTTCAACATTAATAAATAAATTACATTTGCAATTGCAAACAATAGCCGATGTCATTCCAGACAACCAATTCGATGATATCCTTTCATTCGCAGCTACAAATACATATGCATTTTCTTTGAAAATCGGACAAAATTGAAATGAACCAAAAAAAGTACTGTCCATACCAGGAACAGTGTTTTTTTTCACTGTCATTAGCTGTTATCTCCTGTCCAACTACTGTCAAAAACCTATTAACTACTCTTGCTCAAGAACTGTAGCAATCGGGGACAGTCCTTAACAGTATTATCCAAGTACTGTAATTAACTATTCAGTACTGTAACAGTTAATGACAGTCTGTACGACTACTGTCA
Source organism: Modiolus philippinarum (assembly GCA_002080025.1). Lineage (NCBI taxonomy): Eukaryota > Metazoa > Mollusca > Bivalvia > Mytilida > Modiolidae > Modiolus > Modiolus philippinarum. The sequence goes on along the minus strand of MJUU01018166.1, from coordinate 42,603 downwards.
TGCACTGTCCTGGATTGTTACAGTTCATGTCAGTTTATTACGGTTTCACTCATATTGTCTTCTACTGAGGTGGATTGTGACAGGCAGTCACAGTCGATCACAGTATTACCCTATTTGTGCTACACTCATGCACATGTAAATTTTTTGTCGTAGAATTACATATATAGACTCTCTTTTTCTGAATCTGAAAGTAATATTTAAAAATAACAAATAGAACATTAATACGTAAATTTCAACTTTTTTTCATATTGACCTTTATGTCATTGTTATAATGTAAAATGCAAATTGTCAAACAATCAATTATTTCCTGTATAAAATTAAAAAAAACAGTGCAAATTAGCTGAAAAGAAAATAATGTCTTCAATGTAATACCATCTCTTATTTATATGGGATTATTAATTAACAGTTTTCTGTTCTTCTTTTATATCTTCAAACAATGATGAAATAAAAGGGGTATCTAGTAAGTATTTGATTGATAGTGGTCGTTATTTAAAAAAATGTAAGTAAGAAGCAAAATTATAAGATCTTTCCAGTAGTGTATCATAAATTTGTTATAACATGCTCTACGCAAAGGTATTAAAACAAACTATATAAATTGATTATCCAATCTAAGAGTTAAAAGGGAGACGTACCATTACTGGCTGCAGTGAACCCAAACACTGTCTTTATTAACTCTGTTTGAGGCGGCCGCGCTTTTGCCTTTGTATTTCACCTTAAATTGTTATCTCCGGAACGGAGCGATATGAAGACAAAAGGCTTGCTTGACTGTTTAGCTAAGGCACATGGTAAAGGTTACGGTTAGGGTTAAGTCAGGTTCCGGCTGAGGGGCAGTTCAAGAGGAAAATTCCTGGGAGAAGGAGGTCGCGGCCCTTGCCCTTTGGATTTCCTCTAAAAAAGATATAACAGAAACGCAGCAGGATAGAGACCACAGACTAGGGTAGAAAGTATGACTAAGGCATAGGATTAAAGTAATGTTGAAGGTTAGGATTAGGTTGGGGCTATGACCAAGTGCCGGCTAAGGGATAATCAAAGAGGAAATCTTCCCCGGAAAAGACGGCGGAATTGTTGCCCTTGAACTTCCCCTAAAAATGACATCTCCGGAATGACAATTGATAGAGACACTAAGTTTAAGGTGATTACTTGGTAAGGAAAAAAGATAATGATATATTTAAGGTAAGGGTAGGGGTTTGGGTAAAAGCCAGGTTCGGTTTAAGGGTGGTTCCAGGAGTAATCTTCCCCGGGGAAGCAGGCCGCAACATTGCCTTTCAATATTCCCTAAAAATTACATCTCCGGAACTCCCGGCTATTTTTTCCTTATGTTTTAGACCCGCCAGGATTTGGCTAAGACATAAGGTTGTGGTTAGGGTTAGGGTAAGGGTTAAGGTAAAGGCCAAGTTCGGCTTAGGTGTAGATCAAGGGGAAATCTTTATCGGGGAAGGCGGTCGCTGTCTTGCGTTTGAATTTCACCTTAAAATGAAATCTCTGGAACGGAGCGGAATAGAGACGTTAAAGCTAGGGGTGACGATTGGCTTAAGGCAAAGGGTTAAGTTAATGGTTAAGGTAAGGGTTGGGAAAAGTCAAGGTTCATCCTAAGAGGTAGTTCTAGGGGAAATCTTCACTGTAGAAGGGGCCTCGCTTTTGCCTTTGTATTTCACCTTAAAATGGCAACGGAACGGAACGAGATTGGGACAAAAGACTAGCGTGACTATTGGGCTAATGCACAGGGCTAAGGTAATTGTTATGGTTAGATTTAGGGTTTGTGATTAAGCCAGGTTCCGGTTTAGGGGCAGTTCAAGGGGAAATTTTCCCAGGGAGGCTTGTCGCGGCTTGCTTTTTGATTTCTTTTTTAGAAAATTATAACCGGAACGGAGCGGGATAGAGACCACATACTAGGGTAGACAGTAGGACTAAGGTATAGGGTTAAAGTTATGGTGAGGGTTAGGGTAAGGTCACCAACAAATGTTCAACGAATCACACAGAAAAGCTCTGTCCTTAGCTGATTTGGGCTTTACATTTAGATTATATTGGTTATTTGATCTATATCAGTTTTTGAACATCTTTGAGTTTATGGTCCCTCAAACGTTTAGATTTTATCTGCACCGAAGAGACATAAGTTGTCGAAAAGCGCATATGCAGAAAATAAATTCACAGTAATTTTGGTATTTAGTTATTCATACAATCACATAATAGCAAGGTTTAAAGTTATAATTTTCGTTTATTTAAAAAATCAGTATGTTTATTAAAACAACGATGATAAATAAGAAATAAGAAATTTTAATAAATGAAAATTAATAAAATTCAATGCAAGGCCATAAGTCCTGATATTTATTAACATTCAAGCTAAGTAAATCTTTATATCGGATTTCATTTCAATTAAAACACAAAATTTGAAAAAAAAAAATCATTTTCGATATGAATATTTTACAAATGTATACGATTTCAGTTAAATATTCATGGTTTTTTGTATTCAAAATAATTAAAGTACATGTAGGACAAAAGTATATGATTAACCATTTTGATATTTTGAACAATAACCTAATATATTTTTTTTATTCCATAGAAAAAATTCGTGGTTTTTCCTGTAAAATACTCGAAAACAGTTTTTTTAACCTCAATCATCTATGTCTTCAAGTAAATGCTTTAATGCGATTATAAGCCTTTTTAAGCTTTCCCACCCACCCCCCATCCCCCGCGGATGTAAGCTCAAATGAAGGTAGCGATAACGGAAATGATAATAGCGCCTACTATTGATTATTGTAGTTCACATAGCAGGCGCAGATTGGAACAATGATGATGTAGAAAACGACATGATAGATGACTGAGATTATGAGATTAGTAATTTTTGTAATGATTATGTTCGGGCTGAAGCCGTGGGAAATTAACGTTCATGAATTCAAGGAAAATTGTGCTAAATGATCCTTTGGGGAAATGATGAATCATAGAGATTAATTATTTCAAAACAATTTACACTGACACTACAATAAGCAGACTTGCGCAAGTGACAAATTACATGTCCAGTGACACAGTAGCCCATTGGAAACGTAGGCTTTAACTGGACAGAAAAAGGCTACAAATAAATGTCTGTTTGTTTATGTAAAGTATTAATTTAGCTATCACTTTCTTTGAGTTTACAGCGCATATTGTTTATTTGATACCTTTGATACCTTATTTTTATCATATTAGTACGTATTTTAATAAAAGAAAATAATAAAAATGTCATTATCTTTTGATGTATTCTTTTCAATAGGTAATAGCATTAAAAAAATGGTATATTGATTTTATCAAATTATCCATCCTAATACTAATCTATATAGAGGTACATGTAAATGTAATAAAAGGGATAACAGAAAACATCTACAATGGTTGAAATTTACAATTATATGCTACAATCTGTCATGGAACTACAAAGACAAAAACAAAAGACAAACGTAAATAACGATAGGAACTCGGGATAGCCGGACTTAGTAACGGCACTAGCAGAAGCCAGCGGTAGGGTTAAACCGGTTTATGAGTACCCAAACATCTCTTTATCTGTCCCGTTTCCCTATATTAAGCATTTTGTTCAAGTTTTAACCTTTAATGGACAAAATGACTTAGAAAATAATCCTACGTTGTGAAATTTTTATGTTATGAATTTGCAAATGTTTTGGCTTGATCTGCCTTGAAGAGCCATAATTTGTCGGAGTGCGTATGCAGAAACTAAATTCACGGTGACTGCAGTATTTTATTACATATATCTCAATTTATGCGCTTTGTATATTTGCTTGATTGAACAATGTAAATGTTCATTTAACTGTCTACACTTGACTTGCGTTATAAATTTATGATATATGAAATGTCAAAAAACTATTTAGATTGATTTTGTTTTTGAACATTATTAATATTAATTTCATAATTTTATATTGTCCATCTCCAAAGTCAGGTGTTCTTAGTCTGCAAACTTTTCTTCGAGACGTGGACTCAGAACACCTGACTTGGGGGATTATATTGTGAAGAATTGAAATAAAATATTATTTACATATTAAAAAGTCGTGCATCATCGAAATTAGGTGATAACTGTACTGTATTTGAAAATTTGAAGGCATTAATGGGGAATTTGGTGGTCGAAAATCCAGTTTATTGGCGATGACTCTAAATCTTAAAATATGATACAGTTAATTCCATTTAATGTAGTTGTACACTTTGACAGAGTTTATTTATTAGATTATTTTGAAATCAACATCAGATGGACGAACTGCAATATTACTCCAGGGAAAATATAGACCAAATATATGATAAACAATAATCTATTTAGTTTCGTCTTTATTTTAAATAAAACAAGAAATCTAAAAATATAACATAAAATAAAATGTAATCCATATTTTTTTGCAAAATAATAAACATTTGGGATGAACGATTTTTTTTTTTTTTTTTTTTTTTTTTTTNTTCATAAACAAAAGTGCATGTCATTTAACCAAGCAATATGGCGCTGAGAAACGGGTTTTCCGACTGTTTATAGCTTACTTTTAATGACTGAATAAGTATCTGCTAGAGTTGAAGAATAAAGGAATGGATTTCGTAAAACAGCCGCCGAGAAATGTGCATTGCTTCTAGTTTATATTATAGGAATTTCGTAGGAATAGTGTAAAGTTCAGGAATATCAACTGTGAAATCTATATCTTTAAAAATTTATATCAGCTAACAGGATTAAGGAAAAACTACATTAGAATTATGCATATTCCTTTACGAAGAATGATATTCAGACGAACAATAGAATAACAAAATGTCACCTCTACTACGGCTCCGGTGACTTACGTGTAATAAGCTTCCATTCGATACCAATTTATTTGATATCAGTTTATTCAGCGATAAAATAAAAAAAGAAAGATAAAACGTGGTTAAAAACGGAAATTTTCAAATATTTATTTAGTTTTTTGAAAATCATACTTTGGTCATTTAAACATCTTAAGATCATTTTTACATATTGTATATTCAAGAAAATACATTCAAAGACTTGAAACAGTTTTCATAATTGAGAAAAGAGAGGCACTTCGGAATCCAAAGATCATCAGACTTACGCTATTTCAATGAAAATATCCAAATTTTTGTAATATTTCAAAGGCGTAGAGGTACATTTTATGGCTTTGTTGAACGTATTTAGAATAACAATCGTATTTACGTCTCTTTGTAAAGCATTTACAATAAGCTATCATTTGATACCTCTTTTATATAACTGAGAAGCATTGGTCAAAATTTTGAATCGACTGAAAGAAAAACTTGAGGAAAAACTAGATTTTCCAACTGACCCCTATTCCACCAATGCGTGTAGGTTATGATCATGTTAACAAATTTTATTTGGAAGAGGCGATGTTAGCCCGATTGAAAAAATGGATGAGGTTTGAAAGTTGGGGTGCCCCGGGATTATTCAAGCCCATGGCCTATCATTAGTTTCAAAGGGATACCGTTTTCAATCAGTAGTCATCAAACTAAATCTATCAAAATAGATTTTAAAATTTCAGTTTCGGTTTTTTACAGTGGATACAATGTATATTGAAAGAGATTCTTCATTCCGAAGAATTCTTATTAACTTTTCTAAATATATCAAATTTATCGTAGTAGAACTCGACCTCAGCAAACAAAAAACTATGCTTACGCTTATCACACATCACTTAAACTTATTGATATGAAACATCGGCATAAGAATGTGTCAAATCAATCAAAATTCACGCTCGCTTTTATCTCTCTTATTGGAGAAAGTGCTTTTAAAAATGAGATTAATGAAACAGCATTCGTTTCCGGGATCTATTTATTTTCCAATTCAGCAAAAAGAAGAACGAGCAAAAAGCCACAAGTTGTAGAGAAAATAAAACGAATAAATTTTGATAACTATATTATTATATATCAATATGAAGAACAACAGTAAATGCATTGTTCAATTGCTTTGTTCTACCATGTATCTAAAGATACCTTGTCTCGTGTGCATTTAGTCATATCCTTTCATTATTTACTTAATGTCTCGATGACATTTTGCTTTGTGATTTGCAGTGTAATATTAATTTCAATTGTTTTTTGCACGCTTACTAGATTCAGTCAACTAGTTTAGAACCTCATGGCCATAAAGGATAACTGGTTCTTTGATTCTAGAGTTTCAATGAATCTAAAGTGTTTTTCTTCTATTCAGTTTTGCTTTTAACTTTTGACTATATATAACATTTTCGATGCAATAATATAATATGTTGAGAACTATTTTGCATTAATTTTCTCCCCTCAAATCTGTTTACCTTTTCAAGTGAACAAGTGCTCTATTTTGTAACATTTAATTCATTATATTTAAACGTACCTCATGCTTCTACAATCGTGCAAATGTATACGAACTTGTAATTGCAAATACATCAACAAATGAATACCGAAGCAAAGATGAGGAAAGGGGGATTCTAAAATCCAAAATAAAAATCAAGGCAATTCATACCCAACACGAATCGAAACAGTATAACAAAGACAAAACAAATCAACAAAAATGAACAAAAACGCCACAAAACTAAAGCACTAGCAGAGTGACCCCTACACAATCATTAATAATGACTTTTTTATTTTCAAAACTTTACGAAAATAAAGGGAAATATAATTACCTTCAAAAAGCATTTGTGAAAACAAAATTTTAAAGAATTATTGAATATGCAATTATGCATCATATAAATTCATAAATTGGTTACTGAATACATTTTTTTTTTCAAAAATTATCTTTATCAACTTGAGCCATTGCAATCACTTAAAGTCCATTCTCTGTTACATCTTCAGATTTTGATCTTCTCGGCCGATTCTGCTGGGGAACATTTAACCAAATTCTACAGTATTGATCTGCTCATTTAATTCCAGTCCGACAAAAAACATAGCCCCGAGTGAGGGTTTTGTATTTCACATTGGATCTTAAAAATTAATCAAACCTTTACAGAAATGATGTATGAATAATCTTTTACAATGGTTGGCAATTTCGTTCCGATTCAACAAAACAAAAGACAATACCGCCATTGCAGAACATATAATATGCTGCTATGACACATTTTGTCCATATTTCAATCTGGATCCAGAGATCTGCATGGATTGCTTTCAGGGGTTTTAATGTGCAGACTGATTATGCGCGGTCCCAAGTGGTAGCTGTGCAGGTTAGTCAGGTCGTAATAGACCACTTTCTTATTTCTGTTAATGGATGAATGACATCGGTTGACCTGGGGTCATTCGGTGCAAATTGCGTCACTGAACATTGTGACTTCAAAAAATTTATATTGTGACATCAAAATTTCCACGAGAATTCACTAAAGTGAATTTCGTCTATACTATTACTGTTGCTGCAAATCTTTGTAAACAAACCCATCCTTCGTGCAGTCCAGGACCCTTTTTAAATTGCTGGAAAGAAGACCAATTATAACTTTTGACCAAATACAAAACCGTAGTTCCTGTAAAGGACCAATATCCTTAGGTGGGGTTACAATAAGAAACTGTCACCAAGTTTGGTTCCAATAAGAAACATCTGCCGGTGTTAGTTATACATGGTCAAAGTTGGAGATGATACTGATATGCTGATTAAAATTTCTCAATTTACCATATATAACTAACTTGGTAAAAGGAATCAATTTATAATTGTTTCTCATTGCAGAAGGTATTTGGATGTTTTTTAACCTAATTCACGATACGTTCTAGGTGTGAAACTATGTTTGCTGCTTGAAGCCGACGTGTATAAGATTTTATCTTTTCAAATTGCACCCGACTATTATTGTCACCATATTTGCTACAAATCGAGAAAAACATGTTTCAGTGGAGAACTTTAATTGAAAAAATAGGCTACAGCTAAATATTTCAGTGTACTTGCACTTACCATGTCCCGTCCCAACTCCAATATTATTAAAAGAATGTTCAATTACCCAACCAATGGATTCTTTGCATATGACACGAATTGAACAAAATAAGGATAGAGGTGAGGTTGAAAATTTGATGAAAACATTACACAGTAGATTGCTGAGATCAGTGCATTATTTATGTTACAAACATTTGATAACTTCAAACATATCAGTTTAAACATATCAGTTGACATACTTCAGCTTTGCAGAAATTAAGCAAACCCAATCTCAGTACAATAAATAATGAAGATTATACAGAAATATAAAAATATCCGATTTTTTTCCCTTTTTGGCCTTTTTCTGAAAGGACTTCGTCGCTTTGGGTCCCATGTGTTTATTGCTTATATGATTAAACATGCTCTAAGAAGCCTGCAGACCTCTTTGGATCTCGTGTTTCTAAAAACCGTAATTGCTACCTCAAAGTACTTCAGCAGCGCAATTCTATTAGCAATAAAACAAAATTAAAACCCATCTCACTACGATAAATGATAAAAATTCTACAGTCAGATATCCTAAAACATCAAGTTTTACCAGTTTCTTGCAAACGTGTAAAGCTAATAGCCTTATTCAAAATTCCGGCTTACGTGTGCGTTAAAGATGATTTTATTTAAATTTGATATTGATCAAATAGAATTGCAGAGAGACGAAAAAGACACCGACGACTGCACCATATCATCAAACGTATAAAAACTACATTGTAACAAAGTCCATTGTAACACTTAAATACACTGTTAATATTTCTTGTGTTGAATTTTTTAAAGCTTATTGTTTTCATTTGACCAATTTGTCATTGATCTTAGCTGTCAAATGATTTGAAGCTTGTGAATCAAAAATTGCAAAAAACATGTTATGTCCTGACAGGATGTACATGCACTATTTCAGACCAATCTTTACTATTAGTGAAGTGTTGGGAGATGTTGTATGTACATGTTTTTTTTTTATTTAAGGTGTACTACAAAAAAGTCTGAATAAGTTGTATTAAAAAAAACAAATAACAACATATAGCAAACGTAAGAGAGGAATGTCTTGAACATAAATATATGGTAAGACGGATTGGTTGAATATTATTTAACGTCTACTGGGCAATATTGCTACTATATCAAGTCGAGAAATTCAGACTGCCACTGGAATAGCAGAATGAAATTGAAATGTGCGGGTAATTTAGCAGGGCAGTTGATTACCTGAATGGACAACTCAAAAATAGCCTGGGAAAAGGATATTCTGAACTTACAAGAAGCGTGATATTTGTTTGAATTCATGATCCTATGTTTACATTCCATCCGTATTATTAGTTGTGAATTTATTCATCCCGCACAACCTCGACACTCAGTCTTAGGTGATGTGTCAAGCAACGTTGTATAATCTGTCCTATTGCTATATATCTCTGGCATCTATTGGCGTCAGCCTCACTTAGGATGGATCATAATCCGTTGCTAGGAAATGCTGAGTCCTAATTCTGTACTCGTGAGTTGTCTTGGGACACATATTGTAGAAAAGTATTTATTATATTTTAAATATGATAGTGACGATTTGTTATTCTACGGGAAATGATAAAATTCTCATTTACTGTGTATTCAGTGGGTTTTAAAACCTTCAATAATTGATAATTGTAAAGGGTAATCTTGCATCAAATTGTGTAATCCGCAGAAGAAAAACAATATTTTTGTAATTCTTTATTAAAGTGTTTAGATAACATAATTACAAAAAGTAAAGATTAAAGCAAGTAAAGAAATGAACTACCATGATTTTTTTATCCTTTACTGCTTTCCATGTGCATTGAATTATTACATTAAACAAGTTATCTACAGTTGAACTTCGATGGCTCGAACAGCAATAACTCGAACACCATGGATGCCTCGAACCCTTTTTGTTGTCCCTTTGTTCAAGTTTAAACGTAGTTCGACTTCGATAGCTCGAACACACCTCTAACTCGAACTGTTTTTATCGGTCCTTTGGGTGTTCGAGGCATCGAAGTTCGACTGTACTTTTACTGACATCAAAGGAAATTCAGGTTAAGTTGAACATATCACAATTTTTCAGCATGCATATACAAACAAAATTCAATAAAAGAAGCCTAGCCAAATCATATATGTCTTTTCAAAGTGCTTTTTAAAATCAATCGTCCATTCCACTTTCCGAGTAAAAAGCATATTCACAATAAACACATTATTTTCTCTCGTTAAGCATAAAGGAGTAGGGGCGATAAGGGTCGTATTTGGCCTGAAAAATAAATTTGGTTGAATTCGCAGAATTTTCTCATTGAAATATTCTGTGGGTATGGCTTTTCAATAAACAGTAACAGTTTTCAAATATTGATGTATGATTACTGATGTTTGGAGTGTAGAAGAAGGCACATATTGAAGATTTTGTCGAAAATGGCAAATTTGACCAATTTTTACTACTTTTTTGTATAGGAAATAGAGCACATGCAAGAACCACAAAAATATTTATATGAGAGGTTGAATTCATTTGTACCAATAAGTTGGTAAATTACATAATTGGTTCTTGAATGTGCTCGATATTTCCGGTAAGGAAAACTGAACAAAAATCTGCCAAATTCGGCATATTTCTATGAAAATTCTTAAAAGTAACTTGTCATGACGTCAGAACTGTACCTATTGTGACGTCATTGGTTCTAGCTATGGTATTTTGTCTGTTAATGGGATCTCAACTTTGAATAGAACATGAAATAAAATCTTGAAGTGCAACTTAGAAATTCACTATATCTTGGGCCAAATCAACCCCTTATCGCACCTTGTCCTTCATGTGAAACTCGTATATCTTCGTATATCAACACTCATTTTATGCCCTTGCAGTGTATCATTTTGCTTTTTTTCTTTGCAAAAATTAGTTCATTCAAATTCATATATTTGAACAGTTCAGAAAAATACATTTTTCACTTTAAAGAAAATTCAATATCAAAA